>OX465582.1:67062348-67281872 GCA_950022655.1 Alentia gelatinosa
AACCAAGACTAGACATGAGAGTATGCATTAAGTCCCAGTTAATCAATGGGATGTAAAAAAAAAAAAAAAAAAAAAAATCAAATCAAATCAAATCAAATCAATCAATCAAATTTACAAGGACAACGCAATTTAAGTCTAGCCAAGACTAGGCGTTAGAACACTAGATTGTGATTTCTATATATACAGAAGATATTAAGTCAATCATGTATGCGGTTAATTGTCCAGCCTACACACAGCGTCTTAGTGACCATTTAAGTCGAGTTAGGACAAGGCCCAATATTACATTACATTCTCATATATCAATGTTCTATCGTAGATTCCATGCAGATTCACTTTCGATAATACACCTCTTGCAAATAAGTCTAATCCAAGACTAGGCAAGATCGAGTTATACATATCAGCCCTCTTGCAATTTGTGTCTATACCCAGACTCGGCTAGAGGGTTAATATCACTTATTTCCAGAACTGGGTCATCTATATTCTAAGAATCTTACGAATAACCATCTCATATACATCTGCAATTTTCGGTAATATTGATTTAGATGGGTGGCACCCATCATACATCAAGTGATATCGAGTAGTATGTTTCACTTGTCCCTTGCGACCGTTGAATTTTGATTTGTGCCTTGTAGTGTTGTGGAACACATGATCCACCCGAGGAGTTGGTAGACCATTCCTATTGTTGAAATTGACCAGATCACCATTAAGATTACGTATAGCGTCATCCAAATCAGCTTGTTTCGGGTCAACACAATCACCACTTGTTTCCTTGGAAGTTGAGACTTGTTTGACAACAGGCGGACTGTCAGCTGAGCCAGTGGAAACAGTTTTTAACACTACTGTTCTAGGAACCTCTTTTTCCGGTGCTAATATCAACATCTTGTTATTGTATCTCCACAAGTCCAGCCCATACAGTGTTGATACTACCATCTTGACACTTGGGAATTCAGCTCTAACAGAGCTCAGTCAAGATATAATTGCGTCACCGACAGAAGCTTGACAATCAGACGCATTTTTGAATACTAATTCGAACTTACGTTTCCTGCCCTTCAAATTAGCTTTACGAGTGATGTCGCATATGCCACCACAGAATATGACAGCATGATAACCGGTATTGGATTTTCGTATGACATCTGGCACTCGTTTAAGTTCAGAACGTACAGCATCGAGGATCGTAGGTGTTTGTGCACCCCATAGACCCTCTTCACACTGGCGCCATCTTGTAATGGCCGCCTAAGTAGGCAACCCGAAAACGAGGCATGCGACCCAACACCTGAGCGTTTGGTATGAAAAAAACCCATGTTTTTCTAACTCAGAAAATGGAAATTGCTCTTGCTTTGTGAATAACAGGTCGATCTTCACAGATAAATCAATGTTAAAAAGCAAAGACTCTGGTCTATTTGTTGGTATGCATATCATAAACCTATTCCTTTGCTAAGCCTTCCCGTGATAGCTTAAACCTCAGAATTTGTTAAGTAAAAAATACTAAAACATATTACCTTCCTACCTTCACAGTGATTTTATGAAATATCTATCACAATGACCTAAAGAAATAACCATCCTATTGTATTAGATACTCCAAGATGATTAAAATGATACCAATACTGTCAGGCTGTGATAGATATTTCCTTAGATTATAGTCTCCTGAAACCAGAAGGAAACATCTATATGGAAACCCCTAATTCTTTTCAAATGTATGTCATATATATATATATATATATATATATATATATATATATATATATATATATATATATAGCTGATATTGATATAATTATCAATAGAATCACAAACTAGAATAAGATTTAAGATGATAGAATATAGATAGAAATAAAGGTAGATGTAAACCAAAAACTAAAAGAAACACCAGTGATTATGAATGAGGGGGTTGAGTGAATGTAACATTAACAAGTATCTTAAATCTCAATTACAAGTCCGGTGCTCTACCCACTGAGCTAACTCCCCACCCACTTACCTCAGGATATATCTATCACAACCTGGTAATATTGGTATCATTTCAAAGGTCTTGAAATGCCTAATAAGATAGGATATTTATTTCTGTAGGTCATCTCAATAGATTTTTCATTAAATCACTGTGAAAACAGAAAGGTAACATGTTTGTGTTTTTTTTTACATAAACAATTCTGATGTTCAATCTATGGCAGGAAATCAAAGACATAACACAGGTATATAATATTATAACAACAAGTAGGCCCAAGCTGTAGCTTTTAAACAATATTTTACTTATATAAATCGGCCTGTTATTCACGATATAACAACGATTTATACTTCTACAGTTACTCTGTGCTTATGGGACTGAAGCCATGCTGCTGATACAGTTGAGGGCTCGCCTCGTTTTCGATTTGCCAGTGTGTGGCTGGTTTCTGGCAAGCGGTGGCTAGCCACATGCAACCAGCACAACACGTTCTCTCTGCTACAGGAGCGCCACTCTTATGTGCAAGAGGTGAATAGTGTGAGGACAGTCACAACAAGGCCAGTGTGCGTAAAGCGTTGTCTCAGTACTTCATCCAGTTTTTTTACACGAGAGTCGCCAGCAATTAACACTCTCATTGTGAATGCTCATATTATAACTGCGATAAATGTAGACGTTATAATGACGATACTCACAGTTTTAGTGTTAATGTCTCTTGTTAGTCTGTAATGTCTTATTTACCGATCTTGTGGCTGTTGTCGAAACATCTGTCTGACCGCCATGAGTAGGTGTCCGTGTTGGTTTGCGCCTCGAAGTGAGGTCGGGTTTCGGTTGTACTGTGAGGCACCTATGGGGTATCCCCCTCCCCACAGTCTATTACTTGTTGCCTCTATTAGGGTTGCGTTTGTGGTACTAAGCTAAAATGTATATACCTTACTGGTACATACTCACATACCGCGTTTCTTTCTATAAAAATATTCCACGAGCTCGCAGAGCGAGTGGAATATTTTTATCAAAAGAAACAAGGTATGTGAGTATGTACCAGTAACGTAATACATTTTTATTTTATTATATACCTTCAAATATAAGTATTTGATGAATTACATAAAGAAATATGACAACGTCCGAGCTGGATTCAAAGTGTGCTGGTATATCTTCTGACATCTTAGTGAAAGTCAAGCACAGAATATGCTCCAAGCACATTTTTTACCCTTTTTTTCCCTTCAACTCTTGTGATCCTTGTGCAAGTCACTGCCTGCACTTCCTAAGTAGGTCAGTGCAATTTTTTTCAGCCAATCAGAATTTGTATTCAAAGTAGGGTGGTACATCATTTTATACCACCATACTGTGCCAGTATATATCTAATACCAATACCCTAGCAGAGGTTGGTATTTGTGTAACATACTGGCACAGGTATATAATAATAAGTAGTCTACGTTTAAGCTCAGGATTCTGGTCAAATTTACTTACAAGTAAACTTTGCATTACTTTTTCTGCCTCTTCAATCCAGGGATGTTCATCTGGGACTTTCGTAGTCTCACCTATTTGTTTAACATCCTTAGGATCAAAGGTATCAAGAATCAGCATTGCCTTCTTTTTGTCATTAAGTGAGTGTAACCTAGCATAAAAGTAGGCATGTTCGAGCGTCCTAAATACACGCTCTTCATTGTCAGGACCTAATTTATGCCGAATTGGACAAGGGTACCAGTTTGACAAGTAAGCAGTATCTCCCGAGTATGTTAAACCAGCATTCGTCATGACTATTTTTTCATAGCGATTAGGCCGTTGTTGGTCTTTTAATAAGTGCACTCGTGAAGTTACAGCTGCCGGGTTCTCGTTTGTTGTATTTCTATCTTGATTCATATGTATCACTTTAGGCTGTTGCACTTCGGATTCGACCATAGGTGTTTCACATAGTTCTTCTGAGTTCTTGACTGGTTGTTGTAGAAATTGTTCTAGTCTAGAGACTGCGTTCATCACTTGATTTTCTTCATCTGGCTTTTGATGGTTCCATACCATGTTTGAATGTGATGTTGGTATTGATGGGGATGGGTTTGGGTGGTTCAATGTATCAGGATTTCGTCGCTGTTGTTGTTGCATTAGCGTAGACTTTTGTTGAATCGTTGGTTCTGATGTTCGATTTTGTCTATTTCTATTCGTGTTGCGCTCTGATTTCTTTAGAAATTCTTCTGGAATATGTACATGCTCTGCCAGACTGTAGACTTTATTCAATAGATGTAGTTTGTCTTCTTCCACCTTTGCATAAGTCCCACTGTTTTTAGCATTTTTCAGTGCTAATCGGAACTTAGCTCTAGCGATCCGTGTCTCTCTCGGTTCATCATCAGCGACCAATACACGTTCATCCTACATCACTACATCCTACATCACTACATCCTACATCACTATGTGGATGTAGTGATGTAGTGATGTAGGATGTGGGGATGTAGGGATGTAGGATGTAGTGATGTAGGATGTGTGGATGTTGGATGTAGTGATGCAGTGATGTAATGATGTAGGATGTAATGTAGTGATGTAGGATGTAGTGATGTAGGATGTAGTGATGTAGGATGTGGGGATGTAGGATATAGTGATGTAGGATGTAGGGATGTAGGATTTAGTGATGTAGGATGTAGTGATGTAGGATTTAGTGATGTAGGATGTGGGGATGTAAGATGTAGGGATGTGGGGATGTAGGGTTGTAAGATGTGGGGATGTAAGGATGTAGGGATGTAGTGATGTAGGATGTAGGATGTAGTGATGTAGGATGTAGGATGTGGGGATGTAGGATGTAGGATGTGGGGATGTGGGGATGTAGGATGTGGGGATGTAAGGATGTAGGGATGTAGGATGTAGTAATGTAGTGATGTATGATGTAGTGATGTAGTGATGTAGGATGTAGTGATGTAAGATTTAGTGATGTAGGATGTGGGGATGTAAGATGTAGGGATGTGGGGATGTAGGGATGTAGGATGTGGGGATGTAAGGATGTAGGGATGTAGCATGTAGTAATGTAGTGATGTAGGATGTAGGATGTAGGGATGTAGGATGTGGGGATGTAGGATGTAGTGATGTAGAATTCAGGGATGTAGGATGTGGGTATGTAGGATGTAGTGATGTAGGATGTAGGGAAGTAGGATGTAGTGATGTAGGATGTAGGAGGTAGCACATCCCTACCTATATATGGGTCATTCCACCAGAAAATGTACTTTTGGTGAAAATCATACTTTTTGGGGGTTAATGGGCTATAATTTCATCATAAATGAATTTTTTTAATTTATTTTTTTTTCTGTGCAAAGAAAACACCCTGCCCTTTCAGAAAATCATTACTTTTATTGGTCTATCTGCATTTCTTTTTAAACTGTGGACTTTCAAAGTGAGAAATTAGCAAAAAAATGCATGTCCTTTTGATATTTCTAAAGTTTAGCACTATTTCTTTTGTGGAAACTATTAATATATATTCCCTAATTGATTTATTTCCTGAAGTTATGTAAATTGGCTGTTGTTTAGTAGTATTTTCCCTTATTTCTAAGGCTCCGCAAATTTTTTAGGTGTATTTCAATGAAAAGTGTGCTTTTTCAGCAAATGCTATAGGTTATATTTGGCATAGCCTGATGACAATATATTTTAATGGTATACTTCCCAAACATGCACTTAAAACTCTGGACATACATCAATTTTTCACATATGTATATGATTTTAGGCCAACTGCAACAGGTTTTTTTTCCCAGCCGAATTACGAAAAATTGATATCACGGATGTGATGAGTTGCATTTAGCACTCTCCACTTCTCCATATTGGTGCTAACTTGGTACAAAAATTACTGAATAATGTGGCCATAGGGTCCGTAGTGTAAGTGTAATAAAATGCTTCCAAAGTGCCTTCACTATGCGAGAACAGGGAAAGTAATTTTGAAGGAATCACGTCCGTGATATTTATCACGTCCGGGAGATCAATCGAAGGCGGGAAAGCTGATCACAAGAACCGGATGTTATCCCTTTTAACTGTGCATGCGCCTCCACTCCGGTGGTTCAGCGGCTTGAGGAGACATCCAGCTCATGTGAGTAGTCCAGATTTCTTCGATGCTAGCATTATTTTTCCATCCTGGACATGATTTTCTGTGTTAATAGTGATAACTTGGAGTTTGTGATTTTGTAGAATCCATTTTCTTGAAAAGTTGACAAATATTTACTGAAAGTTTGTGGTTTGAATAAAAGAGTAGATTGATGAGTTCCCAACATGGCCACTACTGGAAGGGTTGGGGGTATTTTCAATGTCTTAGTGAATTTTTCAAAAAAATTTGTTTAGCCATATCACGTCCGACATGGAAATTCTTCTTTCGATTGATCTATGAGAAAATGTGCAAAGAGGTGCAGAATATATATATATTACGATCTATTCCCAATGACAAAATGTATGTTTAAAAGACTGTTTAGTATCTGGACTCAGGTTGTACACCTATCATGTGGTAATAGCCATCACGGACGTGATATGGGTGAAGTATTTTCATCGAATTGACTAGGAACTATGTTTGAATGAGATTAAATTACAAGAATACAGTAACGAAAGTTGTTCATTATGTGCACCAAGTGTCATTTCATAAGTCTAGGGAGAAAAAGTGAAGAAAGTCCACATGTAAATATATTTTTTTCATGCATTTTTGTAGCCGCCGTCACGTCCGATATATATATGTCGGACGTGACGCCCAGTTTGGTTTCATCTCATAACAAGTATGAAAATGAGGGTTAGGATCATGTGTCTTGATTTTTCTTAATGTTTGCCTATTGTACTCCATATCTAAATGAAAATTGAAATGATTATGAGATTGAGCTACTACCTATAGTGGTTTATTTTCATGTCGGACGTGATGCATGATTTTTCAAAACCATACCTGAACTATAAGACTTGGACAAACCTTGGATAAAATCACCTGGAATACTGAAGACGGTTATATTCTATGGTGTGATGAAAAAAATAAATCATTTTGAGGAAATCTTTTTTTGACATTTTTGGCAAAAATCTGATTTTGGTAATATTTTTGTTCTTACAGCCATCATATTAAGTTTGTGGGCAAAATATCTATTCTAAATATAAGTCTGAACAATAGTCATACAAAGAACACAATTTTTGAAAACAAATGTACCTTTTGAATGTTATTTAATAGGTAGTTTGCTAATTTTTTTGTTTTCTCTTTTTTCAGTTTTAGGGCTATCCATAAAGTATGTACACACAATATCTCAAATTTTCGACCCTACCAACCCCCCCCCCCCCCCCCACCTTATTTTTGTTCACAATAGAACACAGAAGTAGCCTATGCACAAAATTTTAACCACCCTATCCCCACTACCCCCCCCCCCCCCTCAGTGCATACATACTTTATGGATGGCCCCCTACATATGAGCCATACCTTGAAAGCATGGGGTGTAAACCGTTACCTCTGGATGAGAGGAAACCTCCAAAGGACTCATCTAAGGACTGGAGGAACAAGGAGATAAGGAAAAAATAAAATTAAAAAGATACAGAAAAGGTTTGCAGATGGTTCTTAGCACAAAATGTAAATGAAAAATGTACTCTTGTGTATTCTGAGTGGTATCAGAAGCAAGAGTTTGATATTCTTTGCAGTTTTTCCCCAAAAACCAGGTCATTGGCATTTAAGGTACTCTTATATGTGGTTGAATTGAAGCTGATGTATATGTTTGCAAAACCAAAGAAGATTTTCTCAGCAATTTGTACATATTTCATGTTTGTGATCAAGAAAGTGGAAGTTACTGGTCTGTCACGTCCATTATTAAAAATATCACGTCCAAGAGATTTATGATGTACAAACAAAATGTGGCATTTGGATGAATATTAAGGTTAAAGTTAGCGTTTTGGCATTTAAAAGCATAGAGAAAAGATTTGCAGACGTTTTTTTAGCACAAAATGTAAGTGAAAAATGTACTCTTCTGTATTGTGAGTGGCATCAGTAGTAAGAGTTTCATATTCTTTGCAGTTTTTCCAGACAAAAAAACAGGTCATTGGCATTTAAGGTACTATTATAGGTTGTTGAATTGAAAATCATGTATGAATTAGCAAAAACAAACAAAAGTTTTTCAGATTTTGGTCCATATTTCGTGTTTATGGAAGTGGAAGTTACTGGTCTGTCACGTCCGTTATCAAGAATATCACGTCCAAGAGATTTATGATGTCTACACAAAATGTGGTATTTCAATGAATATTAAGGTTAAAGTTAGCATATTTTGCATTTAAAAGCAAAGAAAAAAGGTTTCTAGACGGTTTTTAGCACAAAATGTAAGAGAAAAATGTGCTTTACTTTATTCTGAGTGTGATCAGAAAGAAAGAGTTGGACATTCTTTGTAGTTTTTCAAGAAAAAAACAGGTCATTGGCATTTAAGATACTCTTATATGTGATTGAATTGAAGATAATGTATGTATTTTCAAAAGGAAACAGGAACTTTTAATAATTTGGGACATATTTCAGATTTCTCATCAAGAAAGTGGAATTTACTGTTCCATCACGTCCGTTATTAAAAAATATCACGTCCGAGAGATTTTTAAACCTTTTTCCCAGAAGCTATTAGCTCAAGAAATAATGCATGGAACATCTTCTAATTTGACATAGATCATGTATATAACCTATAAAAGTAATTCTGTGATTTAAAAACGTGAAACTTTTGTATTTAGATAGTGACAGAAAAAACAAAATTCATTTTGTAATCCCTTGGAAAACACCTTCTGTATGTGCATCTTTGAGGCAGCACAGAAAAAGATTGCATAAGTAGTTCATTATTTCCACTTTTCTATAATATCAGACTATGCTTGACATACTGGGTACAAACTTGCTGTCTTACAAAAAATAAAATATATTTCTCTATCATCAACTTTTGTATGAGTGTTTTTTTATATGTCGGACGTGATGGCAATAATATTTACAATTTTTGCAGCCTCACAAAAACTGACCCCCCACTAATATCCCAGTTGAATCATGTTTTCCTAAAACTTGAAAGTGTATATTTTGCACACAAGTAAAAGAAAATTTGGTTTGGGCAAATTTATTTTTTTTACCCCTTTTTTACCAAAAGTACATTTTCTGGTGGAATGACCCATATCTAGTGAGAAAGCTCTCCGTAATGCTTCCGTAACACAACCGTAACACAACCGTACCACAAGAAATACCTCCGTTCCTTTACCGTTATTCTGCCGTTTATATCCGTTTGTATCCGCAAGTCTTACGTTTCTCTTCCGTTATACATCCGCAATGCTTCCGTAAGCATCCGTTAGGCTTCCGTTGACATACCAACCACACACTGGCACCAACAGCCGGTCTGACAGCACAGGTTGACTCGGTTTGACAAGTGACTGACACACTCCAATATAGGGTTTTCCTCCCTGTCCAGACAACGACAGGGCAGTGGGAGGCAAGGTTCTTCCCACAACTGAGAGTTTACTTGGTTAAACTACGTAGGAACTGTGTGAAGTACCACGCAGACACCCTAAAATGCCTACGAAGTCGGGTGACACGTCGATGTCAAATGCACATGGCCAGCAAAACAACAACAAACCGACACGAGGGTCACGTGACTTCTCGACCAATCAAAACGACTCGGGGTATGCAGATGAGGTCGTGGCTTCCCGTTTCTCTCTATTCGTGGCCGCATGGCGGTAGTTACAGCACGCACAGATAAGCCTCAGTTACCCATACATAAACTCTACGAAGATCATCACCTATGTGCTAACATGCACCAACTGTAAGAAACAATACGTCTGCCAAACCAAACACCATACCCGTACACGACTATATCAACATCTTTATGACAGCCGAAATCAAAAAGGCACACCCCTACCTCTTCACTACAACAACAACCACGGTTGCCGTGGAAATGGCGTCGCTATGACGATAGTCGACAACACGCCCTGATCAATTAATGAGAACCTCTGTGTTGACGAGGCATGGATACGGTAGCTAGGCACATGGCAACCAAGGGGAATTAACGTTCGCGCTTAGTTACCATCTTCACAACAACAATCGAACAAAATGACGGTCACTTGCGGCACTTGCAGAGAGGTTACACCCAACTATGTCACCCTATTACGAGACATTTAACAAGAAACATGGGCGTGCAGACTTCACATGTGAGGAGTGCCTCACCACCTTCACGCTACGTTCACATTTTCATCGACACTGTCGAAGGATACATCATGGTCGCATTTCGACTCCCATTCTGAGTTACAACCCGATAACAATGGCAACTGCACCCCTCATACAAAGAACCTTTGAAGTCACACCACGGAGAAATCGCATGGAATTACTATGCGCTACACCACCAAAAGACAAGTTTAACACTATACCAGCCCCTAGACCGGCATATCAAATTGAGTCAGCTATAAATCATACAAAAGTGAACGATATGACAAAGAAGACTGGAAACAATGTGGACGTTGGCATACACAGTGTACAACCGACAGGGGCGACTGATCAAGGCAAAATGACACTCGAAGCACTCGAAGAACTACTATTGGACCGTACTACACCATCGCCAAAAACGGTTAGTGACAGTAAATCTAATAATCAGAGTGATGCTGTAGAATACCCACCCCTAGATGATAACTTACCAGACATTGTGACCCCGATTCCGCTGTACATTGACTTTAAGAAGAGTAACTGCAAAGACCCCCACCTGTATTACCAGGATGTGAAAGATGTGAATACAGTAGCCGATGCACCAGCCATTGGGACTCCGAGTTGCCGGAACCAATACCGTGGCGACTATCACCTTATACCTATAGACTTACTAGTTAAGGTCAAACATGCTAAAAAGATCCCACCTCATCTGAATGTGAACATTGACGGCACATTTTAGCTGGACGTGCATACCCAGCCCCTCGAGTGAATTACCACCACTGGCACCAGTTGACTGTCAACCAATGAACATTGATAAACAAGAAAACTAAGACTATCTTAAATTGATTGGTCATCATTAGATTAGAAGATTGTCCATAAATCCTAAAAGAGACATAACTCGAACTCCAGGGTCTGTCAAAAATTTAATTTGTTACCACATAATATATAGTAAAAACTATATGCACATGAAACCAATAATTGTTAGTATCCTATGTCATATCCCTCATATATCCTCATTTAAGCCCGCCTACCTGGGCCCTGCTGACCAGTGTGGGGGAGGACTGTTGCCCCTGGCAACAGTCCCCCTCCCCCACACACTGCCACACACACACGGTGTGGGACAGTATGCTCTGGTCAGCCGGCAGATATAGATGTACAATAAAGCTACAGAAGGAATCCAGTCGTCTCTCTTCATTTAAGGTACTTTCCGTTAGATCACTCTATCACTGGCGGAGATTACCCGGAATTTCTCTGTACCTCACTGAATACACTGCCAAGCACCGCTCTACACGGCATCAAAATGTAGACCTGGATTCCTGCTCACGGCGACAAAAACACCGACGCTGTTTGGGCAACCTTCACCAGCGGCCGCACAAACACTGCGGCCAGCTAAACATACATCACAATACACCAGCAGGACACTGCAAAAAGACATTCAAAGTGAGTAGAACACTCAGTAATACCAGCAGGTCGGTGTCAAGACATTCTACATAGGCTGTAGAAACTGTGAAAAGCTTTCACGAGAGTGGCCGCATTGCCATCGCGTTGGACGCCTCAGCATATCCAGGCCTGCAATCAAGCCAGCTTTATCTGCAGCTTCATATCAACAAGCTGTAGAAACTGAAACCACCTCGATCTACGATGTCGGCACCTTCGTATCACCGCACACGACGTGCGAAAATCGGCAACTTCAACATCTCTGCCGCTCAAAAAACGGCCGCATTCGCATTGTCTCTGCGATGTCGGCACCTCCACATCACTGCACACAACGGGCAGCGGTAACACGCCCACCGTTTTGCAGCTGCAAAACGGCCGTCTATAGCCGCAGATCGCCGCACATTCCGCGAAATCGGCACCAACATCACGTCAGACACCCGCCTCCAACACCCGCCAGGCTTGCACCCGCATTATCACCGGTCCAGGCTTGCACCCGCATTATCACCGCGACGTGCGAATACAGCAAACAACACCTCTGCGATGTCGGCACCCTCGTATCGCCACACTCGACATGCTGGCGGTGACACCTCCACCGTTTTGCAGCCGCGAATCGCCGCACACGACGTGCAAAGTCTACAAACAACACCTTCACCGTTCCTGCGGCCGACACCCGTCACGACACCGACGCCACGCCATCGAACGCTGTCCGGGCCTGCCACACGACCGTGGCGTGCCTCCTACAATGTCTCGCCACTCCACACCATCAAACTACCAGCTACACAGCTACGCCAGCTACAGTACCATAAATACATCAAAATTAAACCCAGTTCTCTTATTCATAGAGAACCACAGGTAAGTCTGAACACTTATCCTTCCTGTGACCAAAACATGTATCCTCTATCCTGTAAATTTTTACCTATTTTGAAAAACCTCTCACACAACAAATACTCTGCCCCTACCCCCCACCTCTCAGCGTGGCTTGATACCCACGCCATTCAATGCATACATTAAAACCGACGCGGCCACCGCCCGCGTCCCTATTACATAACTCTACACACAAACAATGAATGCACTGTGGACCCACGCGGTCTCCCACCCGCCCACACGCCCGTTATCCAAGTTTAAACGACCCACACTGGTCGAGAGCTGCGTCACAGAACGCAGACACCAGCTGGTCACTCCACACACACCCCCTCCCACCTCACACACTGAGCCCAGATATCTGTACTCACTATACTGTGTCTCATGTATCATGGCACACAGTCATCACACGTCTTATTCCAAACCCTTGAAAATACACAAATACAAATAAACACACATAAAGTATATTCAAAATACACATATAAAACAAATGTCAATATTAATTAGAAAATTCCAATTCCCAATTAACTACCTCACCTTCCCCCCCCCACATACATTTTACACAACATGGCACACACCACGCCACAACTAATCAACATGTTACACAACGTGGCACACAACCTGCCACCCGCCACCCAATCAATACACACGGAGATTGCGATGGATTATCGTCGCTTGGTTACCGTCACGTGTTTGCGCCATAACACGGCGTCAAACAGCCGGGATTGCGTAAGGTGACGGATTACTGCCGATCAGCTTCGGGATTTAGGCAAATCCTTGTAATAAGGTGCACACAAGTTGTGTAGCAAGTCAAGGTGCAGGCGATTCCGTGGCCAGCTGCCCTAGTGAAGCAGGATTCACTGCCATCGGTGTCCATGGCTACGAGATCCTGTCCGGACTCGTAAGTCGTCGCATCAGAACCCCTCCGTGGATGCGTGTCACAACACGTCACCACGGATCCTTGCCAGGCAAACAGGCTTACTTAGTCGGGTACCTAGCCAATTCTCCTATTTAACTGGTATAGCAACCCTGAGCGACACTACGCAATGGTCATAGAATCTACGCGTGGCGACTCGATGGCATTCCTGTGTTTAGTGGCAAATCTATGGTTGGTCATATGCCCACCCCATGGCCTTGACTCTGCCCGACGAGGCGTGCCCCAGTACGTCTGTGGACACAGTTTCCGGGGTGTCACGTAGCCTTACAATATATCCATGGCAGCGTAAAGGTTTTCCTATGACTTTGGTCGAAACCGCATCTCTATCACACCACAACTCCTCTCAACAAAACACACACTCACACACGTTCTTCACCCATGAATGAAGTGATCCGTCATGCCTATGCATGCAGAGCACGAATGGTGCACGTTTTGACCTGCGCCGGGCGTGTTGGGGGACATCTTGAGTTACTCCCACCTCTCGCTCGGCCCATTGTCTCACCGTCCGCAGGCACGATTTAATAATCAATGTGACCTGTGCCGAGTGTATCGAGGGACATCTCGCGTCTACTCTCCCCCTTCTCTTTCTCTCTCTTTGAGTGACCGGTTAAACTTCCCCCTCGCACTCAGCCCATTGTTTCATCGCCTGTCGACGATCGGTGCACAGCCTGTGCTGGTGCGTGTGAGGGATATGGTGAGTTTCCCTTCCCGCGCCTAGACCACTGTGTCACTGCTCGTTGCTTTGTCACTCTGTTGCTTCATTGGGTCAGAACACTGTTAACCCTTTCGCGCCGGGCCCCCCTGGGGCGGGAAACGGCTATACGCCGGGTAACTCGGTCAGCGATACCCCAGTGGGCCGGGTGGTGGCGCCCTGATCTGCCAGCTGAGAGCAGTCCAGTCCCGAAATCAATGAAAATAAATATGTTTCCCCCAACCAAAGCAATAAAGTGTGGTATCCCAATGACCGCCTTGTTATATAGATTAAGTGTACGAAATATGGGAGATTTCTATCAAACCAATAAAAAGATATCGCCATTTTAGTTCTTCCTTCTTCATAAGTTTAAGCGGGTGAACAGTGGCGTCCCGTTGACTGGCAGTTCTGGCCCTTCAGTCGAATTGGATATTGCAACGGGAAAATCTGCCATTATGTTATGAATCATTCAAATATCACTCTACCAGCTGAGGATGAACAAAATATAAATATTCCCTACGTATGTGGGTGGTTGTTATGAAGAAATAGTCAGCAGATCAATGTCTATGGACAGTACCAAGTTGAGACATCGATCGCAAAATAAGTGTGACAGTGGTTTATATTGACAACGCCAGCCTGCGAAGTCCCGGTTCTGCAGTGATATAACTTTGCTGCTGTCATAACCATACAAAATGCATTGACATCTCTAATCATCACCCTGCGAATATTCTACAAGTCTTCACGATTCTGGCTGTGTCTGGTTTATTCATATAGACGCTAAATAACGGGAGAAAATGGATATTTACCAAGGTGCCGAACCTATCGACATTCTACTAAGTACGGTGTCAATGAAGCCAATACTACGAAAGCCGAGTTGTTTAGCCATCACCTCACCCAGGATTTGGTCGATTTACCCCTACAAGACGTTATGACATCGCTATTGGATTATACTGGAAGGAACAGAAAAGCCTGCTGAATCTGTCCCCTGTGATGTCATTATAAATATATTCTGTGCTGGATCTGTAGGAGCCGATTTCACCAAGGAGTTATATATGTGGCTTCGCCCCAGCATGGCGTGTTTGTGGTTGTCACTTTCAAATCCAGCAACTCCCTTCACCACAGTGCAAAGACAACATGTAGAAAATGGTCTGGGACAAGGTTTAAACCTTCAGGAAATTAGTGGAGACATATATACAACAAATCTCCACACTCTAAGGTTTGTTCCTATATAAATATTGTCCAGTTTAAACATGTGAAAGTAGAAGAAAATTGTCATCGAACCACACACTCAACTCAGTGGTGGGGGGAGACGCCGACTACAACAAGCGGATCTAGGCAAGTTAGGAAATCATTTCGCACAAGGGTTTAACATTAAATATACGAAAAGTGACTTATACGAGGATATTCCCAACACTCTGAGCTTTCTTCCCGTATAATATTTAACATTTTGGACCAGTATTAACTATATGATCGAATATAACCGTTGAGCCTTAGGCGGTTCAAATTTTGACTTGCTTCGACATGGCGTCAACTGGCGGGAGCGGTTGACACGGCACGGACAGTAGAACATGTCAATTTGAAAATTAATTTGTATGGACTTTTAACGTTAGATAAATCATCAGAGAAGTAGGTGGGAGCAACGCCGAGACTCTGAGGTTTATTTCAGTATATATATTGTCAGGTTCAAACGTGTGGAAGTAATAGTAAATGAATTAAAGATATTGACATTGAACCATGCAGTCGACTCAGTGGTGGGGCGGGTAGGGGGGAACGCTTGTCAAGTGACAGCGGATCTAGGTGTGTTAGCAAATCATTTCGCATAAGGATTTAACATTAGATAAACAATCAGAGACTTATATAGGAACAAACTAGAGAGTTTTAGGTTCATCTATATGTATATATTTCCCGGTTTGGACAAGTGGAGAAATTAAAAATGAATTTATTAATCTGGACATCACCCGGACTGACTTCGCCATGGCGTCTCATACTGAGGCTGGGCCAGCGCATTGTCTGCGATCAACTGTCATTGATTTACACTGACACTAAAGACAAGACATCATATATACAGTTCAGGTAGGTTTATTGACATTTATTTATTCTTCCTCATGTTGAATGAACCCGTAATTCTCTATGGAATGATATACAGTGAAGCACTCGGGCAGACATAAATGACAATGAATTTGGTTTGTTTTCTTTTACTTTGAGCATTACTATTCTGTTTGAAGCAAACACGGCACCAGCTTTTATGGCCGAGGTTGGCAGGTAGACAACGAGATGTTAATCGACTGGGCGATTCTAGTGTCAATGTGGATATCCTGTGGTTGCTCCTCTCCACATCGGCCATTAGTTCCTGAATTAAGCGGAGGGTGAAATGATACAAAGAAATCTTTTTGTTGGCCAGACAGAACATAACATATGCATTAACCTTCATAAGTTCAATGATATAAAAAAACATCTTCAGGGTCCACTTCTGTGACTTTCTGTGACTTTATCTTTTTGGGTTCGTAAGCAGGTGGACATATTACTTCCATGTATGGCAGATAAACAATGAATTATTTTCCGATCGCGCCAAACTGACAGAACTAAATCTTTAGACCTGGAAATGATACAATCGCCCCTTTTAACAATTTTTGGGTGTTTTTTCACCATCAACGATTTTGATAGTCCTTTTCTGTTCAATCGTACAGTGCCACAACAAAATGTATTGAACCTGGAGGCAAGATCTGAAAACATGGCGACTGTCGTGTAGTAGTTGTCAAAGTATATATGATGTGCTCGTCCAAGAACCTTTCCCTTCTGTAGCAGTGGTCTAACGACTGAATCATAGTGGCTTGTGGTCGACCTTTTATCTTTCCTAGCGTAGTATGGGAAAGCCTGCACAACATAACCTGAAAATAAATGAATAAACAGAGTAGATCCACTGTCACAGTAAGCGTCTCTTCCCACCCCACCACTGAATCGACAGCCTGGTTCGATGTCGATATCTTTAGTTCATTTACTATTACTTCCACACGTTTGAACCCGACAATATATAAACTGGAATAAACCTCAGAGTCTTGGCTTTGCTCCCACCTACTTCCCTGATCGTTTATATAACGTTAAAAGTCCATACAAATTAATTTTCAAATCAACATCTGATGCTGTCACTCCCGTGTCAACCACTCTCCACAGTAGACGCTATGTCGAAGCAAGTCAAAATATGAACCGCATAAGGCGCAACGGTTTAATTCGATCATCAAGTTGATTCACGTTCAAAATGTAAAATATTATACAGGAACAAACCTCAGAGTGTGGGGAATATGCTCGTATAAGTCACTGTTCATATATTTAATGTTAAACCCTTGTGCGACATGATTTTCTAACTCGCCAGATCCGCTTACCTGTCAAACTCTCAGCCAGCACCCAGACCTTGACGCCCCATTTGGTCGGCTTAGCCGGCATGTACTGCCTATTCGAACATCTTCCTTTGTGTGGCACCATAGATTCATCAATGCAGAGGTTTTTTCCAGGGTTATAGTAACGTGTGGCCGCAGAATTTATTATGGAGAACAACCAGTCGACTTTCCTATTGCCCGAACGTGGCTTGTAGGAGGCGGGGTGCAGTTTGGTCGGGTCAACGTCATCGTCCGCAGGGGGCCAGAAATTGATGAACCTGAAATATAATGATTTATATATCATTTCTAGCTGAATGTCAATCTACTTGTGCACAGGTTGAATAGGTTTATAATATTGACACTATAATTCATTTTACAATCAAAGCCTAGAGAGCTCTTGTTGACACTGACAGCTGGTCTGACAGCTATACTGCGTGCCTGCGTCGGGGGTTTGACTTGCGTTTGTTTACTTTTTCTATTAGGCCTGCAAAACAATAAATATTTGTTCTTACCTTAGAATATTGGCAAAACGATCCCTTGTTATGGCTCTGCTGAAGAAGGGTGTTGCTATTTCCGTTATTTTCGACCAGTACTCCTTCATGGATGGCTTTCTGATCAATCCCATGAGCATAGACAGGGCCAGGAACCATTTGACATCGTCGAGGTTGACTTCCTTCCATGATTTCATCTTGCTTCTCTTTCCTTTAGTGTTTCTCTGATGGGCATATTCGTTCGTACATTTCACCAGGCGCTTGAGAAAAGCCAAAGTGCAGAAAAGATAAAAAAACCAATCGGTGTCTTTGTTGAGCTAGGTACATTATCGTTGATGCCTGTTTTGGAATCGTCGAAGTCTGGGAGGGGCGGCGACTTGTTGAGGCCTTTCACCATAGGTGTCCACCTTCGTGTGATAACCGATTCTTCGCAAACCTGTTCATTTTCCGGGGTTATGTCCGTTTCAACATCATTTTCAGCATTTCCACTAACTTTATCGTTGTTCTGGTTGAGAAGAAGTAGTGTGGATATCGGTAAATCATCCTCCCATTCCGAATCATTGCCAGACCACTTATCTGACCCATCTGAGTCCTCCATGTTGGCGGACTGGAGTGCGGCGATACTCCGATTGTCGTCTGTGTGTGACGATTCACAGATTCATTCGATTATATGGTCACGTGATCACCTTTTCTTTTTATTATTTCGCACAAATTTATTGATTGTTAGGTATTCCCTACATTCCCTGAAAAAATCATGTTGATAGGTCCAGTATTAAGGAAAAAAAAACAACGTTATAGCAAAATAGGAAAAAAAGATGCCTTAAGGCATCACCCAGCCACACACGGCGATGCCTTAAGGCATCATCCGGCTACGCGCGGTGATGCCTTAAGGCATCGGCCAGCGCGAAAGGGTTAAAACCCATCGCTCACACAAAACAACTTATACTCGCATTCACTCCACATCGCACAATACAAATTACACTCACATTCATTCCACCTCACCTGCACCACTACCTCAACCCCCCCCCCCCCCACTCCAGTACTTTATCACTAATATCATATGACTTCCGATTGGTCACGGGTCGATAAAATTGTTCAGACTGCCACCCACCTTATATTTTTGACAAACTTTTGCAATATACTTGCCATACTGCATTGCGCCGAATGTTCTCCAACAGGTGCTCCTCACCCACAGTGGAACACTTTTCATGCTGCATGTGCGAGGCACATTCATGAACATTCGGACATTCGAGCAGCCAATAGACTCATGGACTCTCCCGGGGATGGTTACATAATGTTACATAATGTTGGGTAATGCGATGTAAACATCCCCAGCATCATTCTTACAACATTTTTCTACTATATTTTTCAATAATGTTAAAATTAATATCTTGATTACCAAAACACAATGTTTTCTCCACAATAATTCATAATTTCCTCTTTATATAAATTTACATCCAATAACTCGACAGAGCGAGTTTCTCGTTGTGCCCGGGGATGGTGTTAGTATCCTATGTCATATCCCTCATATATCCTCATTTAAGCCCGCCTACCTGGGCCCTGCTGACCAGTGTGGGGGAGGACTGTTGCCCCTGGCAACAGTCCCCCTCCCCAACACACTGCCACACACACACGGTGTGGGACAGTATGCTCTGGTCAGCCGGCAGATATAGACGTACAATAAAGCTACAGAAGGAATCCAGTCGTCTCTCTTCATTTAAGGTACTTTCCGTTAGATCACTCTATCGGATTGTGTCAGCATGCGCAATATCAAGATAAATAAAACCGATCCCTTGATCTCAAGTGTACCTCTGTATGTCCAAATGATCAATAAGAAACCAATCCCTGATGAAGGTCCTGTGTGACCGAAACATATTGCAATTTTTAAACACCAATTTATTTACTCCTTATTAATTAATTAAGAACACTAGTCCTATTGAGGGAATATCTTGCTTAAATCATCTGTATTATAAATATAACATTGATCTCATATACTTAGGCAATACTTGCATAGTAATACATTCTTTTATGTTAAAAGCTATTAGTCACAGAAAACAATTTTATATATAAGATGAGATATATTGAATTTGCCAAAACAAACCGAAATCTTTGCTTGAGGATTCCAAACGTCTGTTCCACCACAGCTCTTGCCTGAGTCTGCCACCGGTTGAACCGCCGTTGCGCCATCGTCACTGGATTCAGGTAAGGGGTCAGCAAGAACTTCTTCAATGGATATCTGTGTGATAGAGTTATTAAAAAAATAGTTCATCACCTAATAAGTGTAAATAACACAATCTATAGCATAATATGTGATATACAAAGAAAATGTGTAATAATGATAATATCTAAAGTAACCTAGTTTATTTTGTATGTTCACATAAGGCACCTACCCCGAATCTCCAAGGAGAAAGAAATTTCCAAATCGGTTGTTCGTCCCTCTTTGTCAAAGTTTTAAATGTTTTAGCATGTGGCTATCATGTGAGGATCCCGGAAAGTGCCCGCTTAAGTAAAGAACACGTTTCTCTGCATCAACGGCCATCTGAAAGCAAGGGGATATTTAAAATTTTATGTTAGTGCATTACAGACCTACTTACATATTGACTGAAACGGGTAATATATTTATAACATACACATATTTAATCGATAACCAAAATAACAAGACAAGGACAGACGATTAGAATACGCATTATTTAACAGGCCAGTGGAGTGACAAAGTCATATAATGACACCCCTAGGGGCGACGATGCTTGACGAAACAAGTTCTAACTTTAAAGCAGGTTATACAGAACACCAGTTTTTAACAGATATGGCAAGGCTAAACAAATGTGTCAGAGAATGTGAAACATACCAGGTGGGTGCGTGATACATCTTAAATAATTGATAACATTTTACATTTAAATTATAGCCCCAGAGTAAATGAGATAATGGCGAGTAATAAGGGCCCGTACAGTTAAAAATGGTATAGTAATAAGTCATTGTTTACAAGTACCATGGCATTGATGCTGTGAAAGCCTTTTCTGTTGACATACTCCAACTCCGAATTGGCGGGTTTTATTATTGGAATATGGGTCCCATCGAGGGCCCCCAAACAGAGAGGTTTTTCTCCAAAAAGGTTGTACATTAACCCTTTAACAGCAGCATGATGCCTCCAGGCATTCCCCTGGCTACCGCAGCATGATGCCTCCAGGCATTCCCCTGGCTACCGCAGCATGATGCCTCCAGGCATCATAGAGGCATCATTGATACTTATATACAAAATTCAATAAATACAAAAATAATTGTTTGAATTGAAAGAAATTTTGACATTGTAAAAACAGAATATTGACCTTTGATTTGGTATAACAAAATAGCATCAGCTAGAAAGGTAAATTACTCAAATCACATGACACATCATGTGACATTACTATTTTCCAAAAAAGGTGCCTGCTGTAGCAGGGTCGTTTATGCAGGCAATGCCTGCTGTACAATGGTGGTCAAAGAAATTGGGTGCTGCAGGGAAAGGGTTAAACGGGCTTTGCCAACGAACTCGTCAAATGTCTTGGGGAAATAAATGTGTTGCTTTTTGATACTGTCAAAGAACAGTAACACCTCGTGTAAGCCCTGGAGACCGTACTTTTCGAGACTCCTTGCAGATCACCGACTAATGAGTAGTTGGCCCCCGTGGCGAAATATCGCAGCGCCAGACAGAACTGTGAAAAAATTAAATAGATACCATTACACAATGTTTTCACATAATAAGAGGCACATAGTCAATATAAATTGTATGACTTTTTCCAAATGTGTATATGTCCCCTACAAAAACACCTGTAGAATTGTGTTGCCTACACTAAATTAATACCGGAATCCTATAGCTGATTCATATAAACCAGATAATATTACGACACCTCACGCAGTGCACTATAGATTAATTTCAGAAGTACATTTTGTGGCCGGCTTTATATAAGTTTAGAAAAAAAAATTGTTTACGGATTCAACGAAAGGAGTGACATAATTTGATAAAAACTGTAAATAGTGTTATTTTAAATTTATACTAACCGATTTACAGTACTTCACAACATTGTTCTGGTAGTTGTGGTTAATTAAGGTTGTTAATTACATAAATACTTAAGATGGGGAGGACAGGTGGTAAGTCTACACATATACGTCTCAAACGTTACGTCTTGCGGCTATGGAATGAATTACTGAATTAGTCTCAGATGATAATTATGGCTTGTAGTGGCCAAGAAGTGAAGTACAGAAGTAACTTAATTAACTTAGAACTGTAGTGTCGACACCTAGCGGTGAACGCCATAGAAACAGACGTGGATTCGCCTTACTCGTTCTAGGAGAACTGACCAATGAATGACCGTAATTAAGTCATTAATTAATTATGTTCATTTGGGAATCCTATCCAATATACTAATGTATACATGCGGGAGAGATGGATATTACGTCTATCTCCATAGTCCACATTAACCTTATGATGTCTCACGTATTCACTATTAATATTGATTAATTAAGATGATATAATATAATTATAATTAATATTCTATTTCGTTACGTAACATTGGGGAGGTAGAAGCAACTCTAGGGCAGTGTGTACGCAAGGCTACCAGACTCTATTAACCCCTTGTGGACCATGAGGAAACCTTAATGAGATCTTTAACTAAGGTAATTATTAACTAGTATCAATCATAAATGATTCTTAGATACTATGATATTCGTGTCTTGTCTATCATGGATGAGAACAAGGATTGAAGTAATTGAGAGGATCATTAATTCCTTTTGCAAATATTATCTCTATATATTAAAAAATTCGTGTGCGAAATTGGGAACGCTACCTACCATAAATAGCTTTAGCACAGGGCTAATATGAAAATAAAAACGTCACGTTACGACCCCCCCCCCACCCCCCCCCCCTAGATCTGGTCATATTCAGAGATTATGCCCCCACCCCCACCAGGGACTGAGCTGACAATGGGGAAATGCATTAGATCCATAGAAAATGAATTTCTATCATTTCTTTTTTGCTTTTCCTGGCTTTATATTCACTGGGGGGTCGTAACGTGACGGGGGTCGTAATGTGACGGGGGTCGTAACGTGATGCAAAAATATGTAGGGCCTCATAACATTATTTCTAGTAAAGATAAAGACTTCATTCTTTCACCATCTTATAGCTATATATATGTACCCAACACATGAACACTACTTTTACCTTTTCCCTGACCCCACGTGACCCATTGCGGGTCATAACGTGACGGGGTCGTAACGTGATGGGGTCGTAACGTGACGAAAAAATACGTTGGGGCTGATAACTTTTTTTCTAGTAAAGATAGAGACTTCATTTTTTTCGCCAAGTTGTAGGTATATATTGGCCCTTTAATACTGCACAAGAACTATTACTAATATTAAAGGGCACCGAAGTTATTAATAGTTTAAGGGGTGTCGTAACGTGACGGCCTAAACTACACCAAAATAGCACAAATTGAGTTTGATATGAAGAAAGCTATGTAGGCCTATCATTTTATACTGGGAAGATACATATATGAGAGTAATTAAAAACTGTGAAAACTATTTTATTCTACCTCTTTTTATTTTATTTCATGCACGATTTTATGCCGGTGTCGTAACGTGACACCCTCACGTTTTTAGCCATAATTTGTTTAAATATTGGAGCTATGTGGTATTTATGGTTCTAGACTCTGCCTTACAATGCCCTAGATGCATGAGAACCATTTAAACTATTCCCCGAAAAGAACATTTAGAAATATTCAAAATATAGAGTAGTTGCTGCAATTTCGTGATTTTCGACCTGATGAAGTGTTCAAACGTTTCACAAGTATAGCATGGCAAGGTATCATAGTAATACATGTAATAAACCTGAGGTGACATGCCTAGTTGTATTACAGTAATTAAAAGTGAGATATAATGTCAGACACCAAAGTCAGAGTGATGATAGACTTTGCAGAGTGTCTGATATGAACCACGTAATATGTGGAGTTGATATCTAGTCAAACTTCATGATCTTCTTCTAGAATGTTCGTTGTTTATGTTAAACAGTCTGTGATCTCTTCCACAAAGTGATCAGAGATAGTTATACGGTCTCAACAAACATTCAAACAATGCAAGGTAATATGCAGCATAACTCACCAAATGTTAGAGTGTCCTGAGTGAACTCACAAGATTCCAATAATCACTAATAAACACAGATCCAGTTTCGTTAGAAATACTATTTTGTGGCCGGCTATCGGTGGTTGCAACGGGTTCACTTTGGCTCCCTATGTACCGTAACCCGAAGGCGGCGCGGTGCGTGGACGGACTACCTGACAAGTTGGCTGGTATCCGCCTCACGCTGGAAGCCTGCGCATCTACCACTCACGTCACTACGATTAGCGCAGGTACAGTGCTCTGCCAGAACGTAGGGGGCCGTTATAACGGTGTGTAGTAGTGGTGCAGTGGTGGGCGTTTTTCGCGTTATTTTCTGCTACACGGCATCGTTCGCTGACACAGACAAGCATTAAATACATCTTCTCTCTTTGCTGATAGTAGCTGCTACAAGTATTTAGTTAGAATGGTCACAATCTGACAGCAATTTGTTATAATACAGAGTAGGGTGCAGTTTATCGATCAGTAATTGCAGGAAAAAACACCACGAAAATAAAACGTCAGTACATTGCTAAGCAAACAGAGTAGGAACATCACAACAACTTTATTTTTGAAGACAGAAACAACAGGTATCATCAATCTTACTTTTACTATGAATGTAATAAGAGATTAAGAAAGAATTGGTTCTTAACTCCACAGAAATAGCCCTACCCCTCTGACAGAGGAGCACTGAGACATTACGATCAGTTTCCCCTGGGTAAAAACGTACCAGTTACAACGCTGCACTTGACCTGCGGCAGAGCACTGTACCTGCGCCAATCGTAAGGGGTGACTGGAGATGTACAGGCTTCCAGCGTGGTATACGCCTGTGTACGATGTCCTTGTACGCTGGTTCCCGGGGTATCCGCTAGGGGGATCGGCGGAGATATACCACAGAGTAGAGAGATACAGAGACCACACTTCCGTACTGCGCATACGCGACGCGGCGGCCATGCTTTTGGCGTGCCAGAACTCACACACGCTGAGAGTTTATAGTGACAAGTGCAGAGGTGCTTTCACAAAATTATGCATATCTCAGTCGTTTTTCGGTAGATCTTTATGAAATTTGAAACGAAGCACACCAAGACAAGTACCTACATAGTGTTGTGGTTGGTTAGTTTTGTCAACTTATATTTTTTGTGGTTTTGAGGTTCGAACTTTTGACAGGTGGGCAGCTAGCACAAAGTTATAGCACAAAGTGATATTTTGGTTTTTCCAGTTCCAGTGCTGTTCCCCTCAAATGAATTCAAACATTCATGACTGATATATCATTAATCAGGGAAGACCATGTACTCTGTGGCACAAAATCATTTTTGTCATTCTGGTGTGTTTCATGGTAGAAATCGCCTGTAAAGTGACAAATATCCATATTTTCGCTCATGTGTAAACACTATCCTAACTCAGAGTATGTAGATTCTATACATGTAGAACAAATCATATCTCAGCCGTTTTTCGGTAGATCATGCTGAAATTTTGAACGAAGCAAACTAAGATAAGTACCTACCTATTGCAGTACGTCTTGAGTTTTATCATGTTCTATTTTCTGTAGAATTGAGGTTCGAACTTTTGACATCCCTGTAGAAAAAAAACACGTCTGGATCTATCTCTTCGACCTTCTATTAAAGAATATACTGGTCAATGAAATTATCTGCCCTGAAAGGGTTAAACATTTTCTTTTGCACAAATCCATAAAATCATAGGTCGTGTTAAAAATATTGGAAGTGAGAAATTGTATTAGCACATTTGATAATGATATTTTAATTTCATCATGGATAAGTAATATATGCAATAATTTTGCTCTTTTTTTAAAGCACATAGACAGAGTATTGCTTTGAACTATGCGAGGTACACTATTTTATTAACTAAATTGTGCTTTCACATATGAAATAATGGGTGTAATAATTTTGGATATGGCCTAAGGTATGGCCATGGCTACCTATATAGGGATTAACATGCATAGGAGATTAGTGTAAATAGCATCAATAAAGGTTCGAGTCTCACTGCAGACACTTTTCTCCTTCAGCCCCAGCAGTGGTAGATTTACTGCTATATCAAAGTCTTATCATACCATGTCTATGTGGTGTGGGAAGTAAAAGAAGTCTCACCTTGGTAAATGTGAGAGGTGAGATTTCTACCTACATTCATCTCATAGATTCGGTCAAACCCAAAGTAAGTCTAATTGAACAAATTCACCGTTAAACTACCCTAAGAAACCAGGGCCCTGTTTTTCAGTCATGACATCGTCGGCCAACGATACCGACACAAGATGGCCAGTGTTCTATAGACACAATCGTAGTGCGGAATTAAGCGATAAAATTTTAATACGAGTAAGGGATACATATAACCCATAATCGTACCAAAGATGAAGAAGAACGGCCTTACGGTTCCGAAGATATCGGCGTTTGAATTTGAAACATCGGGCTATCGATCGGATATCGTACAAGCACTCTCCTAGCAGATCTTTCGGGGTATAGCGCGGAATCTCTGCTGGGAGAGTGAAGTAAGCTCAGTCGATGTCAAGGTCGCCGCATAAATTAGATCACATGATGGTAGGGGTACACTGGCCACCAGAGCAGTATTTGCTTTGACAAAATTCAAACGCCGATATCTTCGGAAAGGTGTGGCCAATTTTCTTCATATTTGGTACGATTATAGGTTATATGGATACCTTACTCGTGGAAGTGAAGTTGCGCATTCTGTACCACATGTCCATAGATGTCTTAGACCTATGACACTCTGGCCTACAGTTCCCGCTCCATTAGCCACCAACTGTCGTGACAATAGCACACCTCACACTGCCCTACGTGTCGTACACCAGCGATATGTCGTCCACCGCCGATTATGTCACGTCCATAGGACACACAAACCTGGACGATGTCATTATCAACGATTGTCGTCACTGAAAAACAGGGCCCAGTAAAGCATCTATAACGTGTAAGACGCACCATAACTACAAGATTATATTGTTTCTCTGTATTTTCATCGAATGTGAGAACATAAAATTATAGTGTATTCAGATTTTAAATTAGTTTATCAACTCCATAAAGAACAGAACTGCTTTTTCGTACTTGTATTCTATGTATATCTATGGTTATACAATTACAATGCAACTTTTTAATCTACTGACAAAAATCTTAATTATTCTTTTGTAGGAGTGGTCAGAGCTAGGTCTTAGTCGGGAACAGACAGACATGGCTCGTCGCAAGTTATCTCGAAGCCATTAAACAGCCTTTGTACCAACAGTCTACTATTCTCAAAGCAAAAACCAGTCGAATACAAGATAAACCTATAGTTTTTCTTGGAGTAATCTTAGTATTGAAAAGCATGAAAAATTTATTATAATTTTAAACTCTTATGTTTGTTTTCTCTCAAATTCTCATAAGAACCTCGTTCCCTTTATTGTCGTATGTAAATGTCTAGGCTATATTAGTTTCAGAACATTCATTGTATTGGGGAATGACGTGTAGAGTAAAAGCATGTAAGCTTTACATTGATGAAATATCAAATGTAGTGGGGTGGGAATCCAGCAGTGTTCAGACATTCTATGGAAGGTGGGGTGGAGAGCCGACCCTTACTGTGTAGTGGTTCCGGGCAACACCGCACACGAGAGTGGCGCGGCGGAGACCGGGATTACGTAACGCTGGGTATATATACTCAGCGTTCACAGTAGGTCGACAGACTGTCCTCGCGCGTCTCTCCCTAAGAGATCTTTCCGGGAAGTAGTTTGTTAATAAACATTCCTGTTTATTAAACACGTGAGTTGTGTTGTGTGTTAATAGGTTCGTGCAGTATGAAGCTGCTTCCTGTAATTGGAAAGACATACTGAAATATATACATCTTTAGCTCCTTAATTAGAAATAATACAAAGTATTACCACATTTACATTTTAATATTGAATAGCCTGGTGCATATGATGCACACTTTGATAAAAAAAAAATTAAAAAATTTCACTTACAATATAATTCTAATTTGTGATATGACCCACCATTAAAATTGTATATAATATTTACTGTCAAACAAGTATAATTTCGAACTGCGATCCAAATTTCAGAATACCCTAAGCTACAAGTATGCGGCAAGATAGGGCACATGAGGCATCTGTACTTATCTCCCTATAATAATGCACCAACTCTCTATCTCACGGCTTAACCCAATACAGGAGGGCCAGCAGGCTCAGGGGGTCATCACCCCTTCCGCATCTCCACTTCAGAAAAAAAAAATCCATGGCCTTTCCATCTCACAACTATACCCAATACCTTTATGGCCACTTCACACGAGGGCCTGCAGGAGCGGGGGTGGGGGTGGGGGGCTGGGGGGGGGTCATCACCCCTTCCACATCTCCACTTCAGAAAAACAAAATACATGGCCAATTTACAGGAGGGCCAGCAGGAGGGGTATGTTCTTTTTGTTTGTTATTTTGATCTAACGTCCAGTTAACCATTGCAGCTTCTCACCAGAGTTTCTCAAGGTTCTTTTACACCACAAGGGTGGTGATCGTACCTATGAAATGAATTTAGGTAGAAACCTCACCCCTACACATTTATCGAGGTAAGAGTTCACCCCTTCCACATCTCTACTTCAAACAGAAAAAAATATCCATGGCCAGTTAACCATTGCAGCTTCTCACCAGAGTTTCTCGAAGTTCTTTTACACCACAAGGGTGGTGATAGAACCTATGAAATGAATTTAGGTAGAAACCTCACCCCTACACATTTACCGAGGTAAGAGTTCACCCCTTCCACATCTCTACTTCAGAAAAAAGAGTTTCTCAAGGTTCTTTTACATTTACTATAATACTGAATTGTTTCTTTATCAAGTTTCTGATATGTATGGTTGCCATGGCAACTGAAACATACCCATGTGCAAAAAATAGGCAAAAAATAGATGTTTGACCTTTAATTCAGTGACCTTGACCTTGACCCAAGGTCATATACATTTGCATTCTTAAAGACTTTGATGGGGTATATATGCTTATTCAATATGAACCTCCTAGCTCATAAAGGGTCAGAGTAGGGAGCACATATGTCTTAAAAATTGAGATCTCTGTAATTTTAGTGACCTTGAACTTTGACCTCAGATAGAATAGTGATGCTGAAAGGTCTGCAACGCCAGAGCACCCACACTAAAAAGTAGAGAGTCTCTAGAATCAAAATCAACTCTGATAACCATTGTGGCGAGCCGGCAAGAAAAATCCTAAATTTTCAGATCTGCTCCTTTACTAACTGGGTTAAGAGACTAAAAGAGGTGAAATTGAAATTTAGTCAGCAATTTCTCCCTGATTCCCACATCATTGGATTACGTTAGTACACTAATATCTTAAAAAAATTAGATTTAATTATATACATGTAGTTGTATAATCTTCAGAAAAAATTCAGGCATATACAACACATAATTATATTATTCAAGTTATAACTCCTGGCGGAACCACTGGCCATGATGTTCCCTTTCGCACCAGCAATATGAAGACCAGGCTAAGAATTGAACCTAGGTACCAGGAGCCATAACTGTCTTAAGACTTATTGCATTCTTTCTGGAATAGATGACTCCAGTGAAAAAGCTACTGGAAAATATGTTAGAATTGATGAAATTCTGATATAAACAATCAAAGGATTATCATAATTTAATATTGAGATATCACAGAACCAACAGCCATGTTTTCATTGAATTTCAAATTTATACTATTTCGAAAATAACATAGGTTAGGATAACGTTTGAGGTTATATGGCCTTGACAAAATGCTCTATGTATGATTTATCATAAGGTATATTCAGGGATGCCAGTGAGGTTTAAAGAAAAAAAGAATTACAGCCCTATTATCAACAATCTACTGCTTATAAAAACTCACACTGCTTGTGGTGTTGAGCATAGTAACTCCACACTCCAACTGATGTGAGGTACAACAGGTATTGAATAATTAAGTTTATCATAATTTGATAATGCAAAACATCTTTGGTGAAGTGGTTAATACCAAGTCACATGTTACAGACCTTCATAGGTTTCCTTAATAATGTTCCTTATAAACATGAATATAATTCCATATAGTTCACCTCAATCCATAAAACATCAGAGTCCAAGTTATTCAGATGGTTAAGTTAGAATGACACTCATAAGTGAAGAATAAGAAATAAATGCTAGAAAAATATTAAATTTAGATAAACGCCATACACATATATATAGAATGAAAAGCAAAAGCCTTTGAATGCAGTGTAGAAAAAGAAAGTAAAAAATGTGCACTACGCGCTTGTCCGAAATTGTGTTATCCTGTGTAGTTTTAATAACTAACATTGTATAGAGTCTTAATAATTAGCATTGTATAGAGATGATGTAAACACACAAATGTCGCTAGCAGAATGTAAACAGAAGGAAGCTTCTAGAGCGCCCATCTGTATAAGGGTATGACTGGTCACGTGACCAGGTGATGTAAGCACAGGAGGAATACACCTTAGCTACAGCTGCCGGAGGTGGCAGAGAGAGTGGTACGAGGAGTAAGAGCTAACTGAGCAAAGACTTGCTCCTGCTGGAGGAAGTTTGGGTGCTGGAGACTTCATCCCGTCGCCTACTATAGACATTCAATGTGAAGACTCTCAGTGCTGTGAGTTACCTATAGACCGACGTGTGAGTAACTAACTCTCAGTGGAGAGAACACAGAACGCATGGACTGCTACCATAACATTCAAACCAGGAACACTAGGATACTTGACTATATCCATCAAAACAGGAACTGAAGTGATTACAGGGTTGCCAGTTGGGGTCAGAAAAAAACATTGAAATCTTGTTTTATTGCAATACAAGGTTTACACATTACAGTGGGGAATCAAGGGAACGCTCAAGTTTTTACATGGGTCAGTGGGGAGGTTCAGTGGGAGATCATGGCCTGTGGTTGAATTGGGTAATTTAGGAATTGGTATATAAATATCACACGAAGAATTACATTTTTATTCTGAAAATGAAAACATGACTTTCAATGGAAGGAAACATTGAAAACTGGCATCCCTGAGTGAACGACTGCAGGAACGATGTATATTAAGACAGACTGAAGGAAACAGAACATTTAGATTTAGATTGCTCTCAGGAGATTAAAATGAATAACTTGACTTGCAGTGTTCGCCTTTCCTCCTCTCAGGTCATTGAGATGTGAGATCGTGCAACCTCATTACATGTCAGGTGAAGATTGGGTGGCATTTTACATAGACAATGAAGGAGCCATTTATTTCTCCAATACATACGGTCTTCCACCCACTAATATATATCTTGCACGCTTCTTACGTAAGGCTTCAAACGGTGGTGGGCACTACAACAACCAACAACTACAATTGCTTTACACAACCACCTGTGGAAGCCACTGTATTTGCTTCATCATTGAATCATGTCAAACCCAATCCCCAATACAAGCAGTGGAGAACATGCAGGGACCCAATCTCAACTTCACAGACAGGATTCTGAACAGGTGCAAGGCGTGATAGAAATGGGTTCATCAGATGTAACGATTGCCATCCAGGGAGAAGACGAAGCTGAAGAAAACATTGACATTGTTGACACTGACAAGGAGAATGAAATGCCTTCCAAAAAACAGAACTTTCACAACGAAGTGTTCCGAAAATGTTCCACACCTCATAGCGAATTCATGCAACTACATGAGTACACAATGGAAAGCATAAATGCGATATTAACCACCTTGGACGAGATTCACTCCCTTGCCTACAACCTGGCCCACCGAGTGAACCGACTTGAGACAAAAAAAACCCTCTCAGTTGCGGTTTTTCATGTAGTAACAACAGCGTCTCCCTCTAACCACAATGTGTGTGAAAAGAGATAAAAAACAGTGCATCTGTTTTATGTACATAGCACGTAGCTCTATACGTTGTCTTGATGCTTTCAAACGTTTCTTAACGTTATAAGAACCATCACTTACCGCTACTGCTGCTGCTACTGCATCCTCAACATGTCAACCCATATAACATGCAGACACTGCCTGGGCTACATCTCGTCCACCGATCATGAACTGTAAATGGTGTAAATGTATTCTCTTAAACACCGTAGGCAATGTGCTAAACAAACAGCCATCTGTTCCTGTGAACCATCTAAAGACATGCAACTGTACTGGTGTGATGAATGGAATATCATTGCTCCCAGATTGTATGCGCCATCTGCTGAGATAATGCAGACTGAACCACAAGCATCATTCTTATCATCTGCTGCTTCAATGCAAGCACCATCAAATGGACTCCGGAAGCTGAAGTTGCTTTTCTGGAACTAAAGAAAAAGTTTACCGAGACTCCCGTTCTAAAGTACCCTCTGTCTCGGGGTCCATTCTGAACTGCAGCTGTCAAAGCAGCAGCGGAAGCAGCAATGTTTTGCAGCCCGGGAACGGGTGGCAGCAGAGGCCAAGGGGGCGGAAGCCGAGAAAGCGGTGAACCCTCCAGCAAAGGCAGGATCGTCTAAAGCTGATGGAAATCCAACCTTGAGTGACTCGAGCAAAGTGAAAACTAAGCCCGGGAACCAAAAGGAGGCGTCAAAGGAGGTTGGGTCGAAAGGCTTGGACAAACCCTTGGTGCAGGCCTCTTCCAGCAAGATACTTGACTCCGTACTGAGCACCTCCTTGGGTGACACGGGCGGAGGAAAGGTTTTGTGTTGGAGGACGGAGATGGATAAGGCTAAACCCTTGTCTGGATCCGGCTCCGACTCCAACGTAGATTTTCAGCCTGGTGGGAAGCGGGCTGGGAAGAGAACGGTGGCTTGTCAGCTGCCCGCCTCTTTAGTGGGCAAGATGTATACTTGCCTCGAAGATCTGCATCACGTGAACAGGCATTATATTCCAAATAAGGTTGGTTTAGATGGTGCCTTGGACAAGGAGGAATGGCTTCAAGACGAGGGCTCTCCCAATGACTGGTATGTGAAACAGGACGTTGGGGTACAGACCCTGAGTCCGATGAAGTATGATAAAAAGGTGAAAGCCCGGTTATCATATGCATGGCACAAGTTTGGTAACGGCCAACACTGTGTCTTTATGAGTTGCCATGGTCGGGACAAGAACTTGTCTCCGACTTATGCTACTCAAGCTCGGTATGCGAGGCATCTTGCCGAGCACCCTTGGGTGCAGTGCCTCGGTAAGAAGGGTGGTTCTTCCCAGGCTGGATGCGCCTTGTCCCGGTGATCCTGCCTTTTCCGCCACATCGCGCAGGAACCCCAGACCACTGGTGCTGAGGCTAGGGAGCGAGTCATGAACCTGTGGCAGAGGCTCATTGATCTCTCTTCTGACACCCGGCAGTGACGTCTGGAGCAGGAGACCTTCGTTGCAGACGAGAAGTTGTTCCGGATCGGATGGAAAAAGAACCCGGAATGGTTCTGAAGTCTTAGTCTGTCTGATTCGGACTACAGACGATTGCAGCGAGGGGAAAGGAGCAAGCGGTCCCTTAGCCGGGAACTCGCTAAGCGCTCCATGAGGCCCCGGAGAAAGGTAAGACAGTTGTCGCCGTCCTCAGCCAAACCCTCCTCTAAGGGGGCAGTGAGGAAACCGGCACCCAGGAGGCACACCATCGCTGACGTGGTGGAAGCTGCCTACCAGGTGAGGCCAGGAAAGTCTGCGGAGTCCGCTCCAGCAGCAGACAGTGGTGAGGGAAGCGTTCCGCCGGCTTCCAAAGCTGGTGGACCCGTGGAGAAACCAGCTGGGACTCGTCCTAGTCAGAGCCTTCCGGGAGTAACCTCACTACCCACGACCACGGTTGCTACCCAGGCGCCAGTGAAGGCTAAGGGTTAGGAGGCATTCCCGTCTCTTCCACCCCCGGCTAAACCAGTTCCTGTGGTGATGAAGAAACCTGCGACAAAGCCTTCGGCTACGTCCAGTGTGCCATCATCACCAAAGTTGCTTTCCCTCGAAGATGCTAAACGGGCAGACAAGTGGGAAGCGGAAGTTTTGGCATTTTGGAGGGACGAGTTGAGAAGAGCTTGGTTTCTCTATTGAAGAGACTGGTACCTGAGGTAGCTTTGCTAGCTCGATACGAGGAAGGCCACAAAGTGTCTGGCTTAACGCTATGCCGCTGCTCTGGAAGATGCCCAGATAGGGTGAACAACGTAGTTGTGGGAGGTTCTTGTAATTCTCCTTGGAAGGTCCAGAGCTGACTCATCAGCAGACAACTGACGTATTGGGTTGGTCTTCCTTGGTGGAAGGAATCTCCGCCCCAGCCACTTCGTCTGCACAGGTTCAGCCTATGGGCGCAAGCGTTGATGCTCTGTTGTCAGGGCCTGATCAATCACAAGTTGATCAGACACAGCTCCTTCAACCAAGAGGGCCTCCCTCAGTGACGCGGGTAGAGATGCCGGCGGGACTTTCCCAGGTAAAGTCAGGCACTCAACCCCCGGGTCAGGGTGAGCAAGCGGGGATAGATTCCTACATCATCCCCCTGGAGTCCAGTATCACCCTTGATACCGGGCCGGCTCTCCCACAGCAGATAATGTCTCAACCGGCTCGTCATGTATTAACGAACTCAGTTCTTACATGGGGAACACCCACATAGGGAATTAACTTTCCCAATGGCGAGGGTGTATGGGTGCCTTCAAGCTGAATTGCTATCTTTCCTCGGCACCACCGCGGGTCGCTGGGAGGGGTAGAGGGACAGCCAGGAGGTCACATGGATAAATGATCCCGAGTTGGGGCTTCAGAAAGACTTTCCAGAGGCACAAATCTGGTTTCAGGTGGCTTCCACCCTAATAACCTTTGGCCTGTGGTGAAGAGACATGGACCCTGTCCATGTTGCTTACCTGGTGCTCCGCAAGGAATGCTATACCCCGGTATAGACATGACTTGCCGAGCTTAGCTGGAACCGAGTTCACTAACTCGAGCGTCATATAGTCGGTTTCAGTCTGGAACCGACTATGTCCACCTTGGGTCGGTGATCGTAAGTTCTGGAATGGCTGGGATTGGGGCCTTCATTGGTGTTGGATCCCATGCCGGAACTGAAGCCAGTATAGCTGGAGCCAGAAAAAGAACACTGATACCAACACACTTTTGCAAAGTGGATGGAGAAAAGTTTTGGGCATTTTCTTCCGTTTTTCGGAAGGTTTTTTTCGGAGGGTGCTAGCGGGGCTAGCCCTTCTCATCCAAGAAGACCAACATCACCACAAAAACAGTGGCAAGCCCAGCACCCACCGTTATTGGGTTGGATTGAGTAGGTCCAAACACAGGTGGGCCCACTGGGCTCGAAACTAAAGAAGTAAAGAGAAGCCATCTCACCCACCGGGAGCACTCCAGGACAACACCTGGAACAGCTGAAGGTGGGGTGCTCGTCAGCCTGGGCTGATCATTTGTAGGTCCGCGGCTGACGAGTCTTTCCCACCCAACGCTCAAGGCATCGCTCCCCGGCTCAAGAAGGGTGACTATCTATTACATTATCAAAGGTGCTAGTGAGGCTAGTCCTTTTTACTTCAACTCATTTTTCTCTTTCCTCAATGTCATACCTTCCATATTTTTATTCTCCATTTACAAATCCACTTTCACTTTTTACTATGGTATCAGTGAATTCTTGTGAAGGCCAGGAAGCTAGAGAGTAGACCAAGAACTGCTGGATCTGGGATGTAATTTTTAAACGGGTTGTCCCCTCACAGCATAATGGCTGCAAGTCTCCCCCCTAGGTAAAAACTGGGATGGGTAATGTAGTGGGGCGGGGATCCAGCAGTGTTTTTCTGTTCCTCGGAAGGTGGCGCGGAGAACCGATCCTTGCTGTGTAGTGGTTTCAGGCAACGCCGCACACGAGAATGGCGCAACGGGGGCCGGGATTACAATCAAAAGTATAATCAAAAGTGAAAGATTTTTAAGGAATTAATTATATTTATATTTCAGGGTTTATTATATGATTATAACCGAATGTTTTGTGTTGATGAGTTAATGAGTTCATGAGTGTTCATGAGTATCAAGCAATATATTAAAGTTTCCTGTAATAAGGTTTTATAAATGTAATAACTAAACCGAGAGTATTTTGAGTTCACGGTATGTGTGAATATCGGCAGTGGGCACACGGACACACCCCCTCCGTGTACATACGTCACACCCTCATGACGTAGCCATACCACATCAGTGGAATGCAGGGCCTCCTGCTACGTGGGCGGTGGTCGAGGCTAATAGTGAACGTCGGCGTGTGGCGTAGCAGTCTCTAAAAAGATCCGAAGCTGACCACATATCAATGCATTTGTCTCCCAAGCACAAAGCGTTCAGAGTCAGCACAATTCATCTGTGTAGGCAAAGCTACACCAACTTTGCCAGAGCGGTATCAGTGCACGCTGAGCTGGACTAGAGACTCATCCACGCTCACAGGAACATCCACAGGCGCAAACCTTCTGCAGTCACCATCAGGCAACATCACTGCTCCACGTCTTCACTCAACATCATCTGGAGATGAGGGACACTAATCATAAGGACTGATAAGGTTAGGTGAATTTACTGAACAAACTTGAGACTGTACTGAACTTTATTAATCTGTGAGTTATGCCGTTTGCCTCTGCAGTATGCCATAGAAACATTATTAGTTTGTTGTGAGATATAGACTCAATCATTGGAGTCCTGTATCTCACTATTCCTCACCATTCGGACTTTAGTATCAATAGGTGAAACGTGACAATAGATTTTTTTTATTTTTTTTATTTTTTTTATTCAAAATTATTTATAGACGGTACAGACGTTCATCCGCTTCCGGACGATCTTCCACGTTGGCGTCGTTACACAAGACAAAGACATATATAATACAAAACTGGACTGGACAAATACAATCATTCATACTCACATTTACCCATATTATATATACTACCTACATATATCATCACATCATAAGATTGGTCTTCTGACCATATTTTCAGTGTAGTCTATTCAACCTTTTCACATAATATTTGCTAGTTCCTCTTTTATTTTCATTTTAAATCTATCTCCTTCTAGTAATTGTGTATCTACATGTAGTCTATCCCATAACAATGCCCCTATGTATAGTGGTGAATGTCTGTATTTCTCTAGTTTTGGTCTATTGATTTTTAATTTAACCTTTCTATTTCCCCTCGTTCTGCAGAATTCCTGATCAAACACATTTATTTCATTCCTTGACCACCACCTTATCAATGATAGCAGATGTCCTGCTCTTCTTATCTTATTTGTCCTTATTTTACAACGTTCTCTAATAGTATCTGTACTCATTTCCCTTGATCTATGATATCCTATAGCAATTCGTAGTGTTTTATTTACTAAAGTTTGTAATTTTGTCCTATTTGTCTGGGAAGTACTGTAGTAGATGAAGTCTGCATATTCTATTGTTGGAATTATCATTTGTTTCGCTATTTTTATACTGGCATTTTCTGTTAACATGTACCTAATTTTTCTAAACCTGAACAATTTTAAATTGACTTCTTGAATAATTTTTTCCACCTGTTCATTAAATATAAGTTTCCTGTCTAACCAGACTCCTAGGTATTTATATTTTACTACCGCCAATAAAGATGTATCACCCATTTCTACCTGTTTCATTACATTTATACCCTTTTTATTACCAACCCACATTATTTTTGTTTTATTATAATTTATTCGTATTTTATTCATTTTTGTCCAATTATCTATTGCTAGCAGGTCTACTTCCATTTTATATTTGATTTCATCTTGGTCTTTCCCGCTAATCATCAATATACAGTCATCCGCATACATTATAATTCTCCCATAGTTTATTATAGTGTATAAGTCGTTTATAAATATAATGAACAGTAGGGGTCCCAGGACCGATCCCTGGGGTACTCCGCAAACTACATTGCATTTCTTGGATAACTTATTAAATAATTTTGTTTTGCATGTTCTATTACAGAGATAATTTTTTAACATATTTACCATATTTTTCCCAATATTTATATCATATAATTTATTTATCAAAGTACTATGGTCGACACTATCAAAGGCTTTTCTATAATCCAGAAACGCTATTAAAGTAATCTGTTTATTATTTAGTTGGTTATGTAATTCTTGTGTTAGTGTGAATATAGCTTGCGCCGTCGATCTTTTTGGCAGAAATCCAAATTGTACATCCACTATTAAATCATTTTGTTGTAGATGGTCTAAAATAATATTATGCATAATTTTTTCATATATTTTTGATATTAGTGACAGAACAGTTATTGGTCTCCAATTATTATATAATCTTAAATCACCTTCTTTGGGTAACGGGGTAATTATACCATGTTTTAATATATTTGGAAAATATTCATTTTTTATACTATGATTTATTAGTCTAGCTAATGTTCCTGTTTGCATCAATAACATTTTTTTTAGATATTCAGAGTGTAAGTATTCAAACCCAGTACTTTTTCCATTATCTAACTTCTTTATAATCCTCGCTACACTTTCACTATCAATTATATATTCAATGTTTTCATTTTCGCTATTACTATCTACCGCTTCTAAACTAGTGTTTAAACCCATTATATCCAACCCATTATTAACTTCTTTATTATTATATATCCCAATTGTGGCAAAGTGCTTATTCATATTATCTGCTATAATTTCCTCAATTTCATTCTGTTCTATAGGGTATGTTTTAACATTAGTTTGCTTATTTTCCCAAATTTTATTCAAATTTCACCAAAAACGTTTCGGATTATTTTTGTTTTCTTGTAGACTCTCCTGAATCTTTCCTGCTTGATATCTCCTGATACTCTTTGTTATTTGTTTTCTTAGTTGTCGTATCTCATTTATAAATCCTGTTCTCGTTGGGTCTTTACAATCTAATTTAAAAAGTTTTTTTATTAACGTTCTTCTCTTTTCTATTTTGACTGCAACATTCCTTGGAAGGCAAAAGTTGTCCTGCATTCTAACTCCTCTACTCTTAATAGGACATTCCCTATCCAATTGTCGTTTTATATATTCTATATAGGACTCACAAGGTTCTTTTACTGGATTTTCTTCATTAAGATGGAAATCACTCAGAAAATTATCTAGTTTGTTTTTATCAAGTTTCTTTAAATCTCTATAATTTATAACCTTTCTCTCTTTTGTTAGCTTTTTCTGTTTTTTAACAGCATAGATCATGATATGGTCAGATAGGTAATAATTTATGTTTCCTGTTTTACTTACATATTTACTATTGGTATATATATGATCAATACGACTAGAGCCACCTTGATATATAAAGGTATCATTTGTTTCTAGTACATCTAGTTTATTTTCTAATAAAAAGTCTTTCATTATTTTATATTTATCACTTCTTTTTGTATTTAAATTTATATTCATGTCCCCCATGATCCATACTTCATGTCTTCTATACTTTCTACATTTTAATAAACTTTCTAAGTGTTTATAGCACCCATCCACATTATCACCTGGTGGCCGATATATAGAAACTACTATTTTCTTTTTATGATTTGGCTCTACCACTTCCACTGCCAAACACTCTATTTCTTTACTTGACACACTATAATCTTTAATAATTGTGGTATACTTACTTAGGTGATTAGATACATATAGACATACTCCACCTCCTATATTAGTTTCCGTGTAGCTTCTGTCCATCCTTAATATGACCATATTTGGTAAATCCAGCATATTTTGTGTATATCTTTCGTTTAACCACGTTTTGCTTAATGCCAGAAAATCTATATTTGAAAAATTATATTTAAAGTCTAATATTTTTGAATACAGGCTTCTTACATTAGCTGCAACAAATTTCAATCCTTTAGAATCTTTTAGTTGTTTTGGTGTTATAAACATTGATATATATATGATAGTAGTCCAAAATATAATTGACACATTTTCACACATTCATACAGACATGCAATGGCAGGAGGTGCAAATACACTGTTGGTAAGAACTGATATCGCTATCCAACAGAGCCATGGTAGAGATTGACACTCTACCATTAGCATAGTTTTCGTGGGTGCAAAAAAGAAGAAAAAAGTTCTTATACAATAGTAAATATGTAAAAAATTTAGTAAAGCTTCATGATAATGCACCATATTCAATAAACCTAATATATATATAAGAGTAGGAGATATGTGTGAGGCAGCAGTCTTAATCAATAAATAATTCAATGTTGAATAAATCTCTACTTCTAATGATTACATTTATTCAAAAAGTATCCATTTCATTACAAATCTCATATCTGACAATCACTTCTGTAATATTTACTACTACTTGGTCTACTGACCATTTCATTTTTATATGTCGTGGAACTTACAATTATACATATCAATGCATATTATATACTAATATACTGTTTAGGCACATCGATCATTCAATAGTGTATTCCTCTTACTACACTTTTTGTAATGCACTGGCTCAATAACTCCATCATTTTACATTGAGTATCATAGTTCGGATGAATACCATCTACAAGTTTGTGGTATTTGTGATATGTAGGGCTTCCTGGTATGTTTTTGTGTACAACACGCCCCATATATGGTGTTAGTACACAATTGTTCATATTCATATTCGATATCCCTTCATTTATTTCCTTGATCACAATGTCCAATTTCGTCTGGTTTTTATGTTGCCCTACGTATACATGGTTAGCTGCATTTAGATCTAAACCATACACTGATCCCACTACTACGGCACAGTCTCCATCCATTGCCTTAATGGCAAGTCGCATATCCTCGAATCCTTCAAGTACTGTATTGACAAGCATGTTAACAGTACCTTCGATCAGTTCGATTTTCACTGGGTCATACGTCTTGACTGTGATCACATTTGTCCCTCCAATTGTGTAGACCGCATTGTATCGATGATGTAAGTCTTTGGCTCGCTTGATTTCATTGAGTGCCATTACCGTCATCTGATCCAGGCTTGCACCTCCGCGATAGCACACCCAGCAGTCAAAGTTCCTAGTGTTGTCCAGTATTTCTTGGGCATTTCTCGCTCTTGAATCCCCAACAACCAGATACCTTGGCCACGGCATCGCCATTGTTCTTGTGTTGTGTTATAGACTTTTTTGTTCTTTATATAATGCTCCTTATGTACAAAATGAAAAATAGGTCATAGAAAATTATCATTTCAACACATATACAGACATTTTTATACTGTAGGTAGTTACGGATCTGATAACATCAAATCACAACTCATTTTTATAATATAATAATACACCCAGTCCTAGAGTACTTTTTGTTTTGGCATGTTTATGTTGCTTTTGTTGTTTTGGTTTTCTTTTGTTTTTTTTTTTTTTGTTTCTTTTTTGCTTTTGTTGTTTTTTTTAATTTTAACCTTGTCTTTTCTTGTTCTTTCATTAGTTCTGCTATTTTTTCTCGTCTTATTTCCTCTCTTAATCTCATCAGCATTACTCCGAGTCGATTTTGACCAGGTAGGGTACTCACTGGATACTCATCCGCTGTTATATCAACGCCCCCTCCCCACAGTCTATCCCTCGTTCCTTCGATAAGCTGTAACGGGAAGCTATTGACCAACTCATTCAACAGTGGTTCATTTTGCCTAAACTTTTCTTCTATCACAAAGGCCATTACCTCATACTTCCTCCTTTCCCAATTTAGATTTACTTCGCAATTATCCCCCACTCTCTTTGCGGCATACCCATTTTTCATCTTTAGGATTTCTAATACCAAGTCTGGCCTGCCATTCAAACGACATTTTTCCGCCTGATATACGTGTTCTGCTGACTTATATATTAATCCATTGTATGACATTTCTACCGGGTAGAAGTTACTCAAATAGGCGCCCTCGCCCTTGAATACCACTGCTTTTTGCAGTCTTCTGAGCCCATAAATAGTTCTAACCTCGTTTTCTTGTTCAATCGGTTCATTAGTTCTATTTATATCAGTGTCACTATGTACTTGTGGGTCATTGCATTGTTTAGTTGCCCCCTCAACCACCGTTGGTTCAGGTGTCAGATCACTACTGCCTGGCGCTTCACTGACTACCATTTCTACCGTTGTTGTAGTCTCGAGGTGTGTATTCTTTTGTATAGTCAAGTTTTCAGATATTTCGTTTGGTTTCATTTGGTCTTCTGACCTATCCACCTGTCTTTTCTTTGCAATGTACGTGTTCTGGGGTTGTGTGTTATTCCAGGGTATAAATCTTTCAGGTATGTGTTCCATATAGTTACTACTATACCATGTACCGCCTATGCATATTTCCTCACCTTTGAGCTGTGTCGATAGGCCTTGTTTCCTACAATAAGTAGCAATTGCCCTTGCTCTAGATCTGGCTTGTCTCACCTCTGGTGGTTCGTCCGCATTTACAAATATGTATCTGTAACCTTCGATATCCTTAAGCTGTCTCTTAGCTCTCATAACCATATCTCTCATACGAATAGAAGTGAAACACACTAGAATAGGTGGGTGATCATGTCTTTGATTTTCACGTTTTCGACTTCTTTGTACTAGATTCAGATCCTGTATTGTTATTTCGGGAACTATTTTTCCCAATACTGATATCACAGTATTATATACATTCTCATTTATTTGCTCAGGTATTCCCTCAATGTATATGTTCATTCTTCTGTGTGAGTTGTATCTACCATCACTTGCTTCACCTGTATTTTGGGTTTTCAGACTTTCTATTTCTATGGTGTGTGTTGCTACTGTGTCTGCCATAGCAATTAAATCTGACTGCGCCAACGTTAATGCATTCTTCATTTTTTCTCTCAAGTCCTCTATATCTTTTTCTATTTTCTTATCCCTCTGTTCTGTCGTTTTTTGTAGTTGTTCTACTGTTTCTCGTAATTTACCTAAACCTTTGTTTGTTTCCGTTTGTGATCCCTGTGTTTCTAGATGTTTCCTATCCATGTCTTCTTTCAAATCATTCATTGTTTTATCAACCTTTTTTAGTCTCCTTTCTAGAGTGTCACATGTTGTCTCCAGGTTCTCATTAACCTCTCCAAGTGATTTGTTTTGTGTAGAGTTTAATTTCTCCACCCTGCATAGTCTGTTATCTATGGAATCACAGGTTTTTTTTAGGTTCTTTTCTACCCCTTGTATCGATGTTTTAAGAGTTTCATTATCTTCACCTATTTTTTTTGATAATTTTGTACTGTTGTTTTCAACTTTACTCAATCGTTTATCTATTGTATCATTTGTTTTTTTCAGGTGTTTTTGAACCCCGTCAATTGACTCATTTACTTGTACATTTGCCCTTTTAAAGCCCTCTTCCATTTTACTTGTTAAACTTTCTACAGATTCATTCAGTTTGCTTAACACGTTATCAAGAACACTCTGTGTAATATTGATATGTTCAACTTTCTTCTTACCTACCGTTTTTCGTTTGTTTGCTACTTTCTTTTTGGGTGGTTCCTCTCCTGGTGAGTGTGTGTTTTTTTGTGTGGTTTGCTCCGTACTGTATGACCTAGTCCTCTTTGCTCTCCGCAGTCTACAGTTGTAAACAATGGTCGGTTTCACCATGTCATCACTCCCTATTTTCGCCCCTTCGGTCACCGCTGCCTGCTCCGTGCTCTCACACACAGGTACCTCGGTCTCATTTCTACCATTGTTTTCTTTCTCTTTTTCCTGTACTTCTAACACCAATTCATCTTCCACTATATCAACAAGTACATTTTCATTTTGATTTGTTTCATTGTTGTTATCCGTACATGTACCAATCACCTCAGTTTCCATATCTTTGTTTTGGATTCAAGATGGCTAGCACCCAACCTCGAATCGCCGTACCTGTCACCGGTCTACCTTCACAAGTTTCACAGTATACAAGTTTTCATTTTTCACAACAAACCTATACACTTATTCACAGTACCTTCACAAGTAAGTACGCACAATTTCAGAGATACATTCCCTGTCAATACTTTGTTATATCTCAATATGCTGCTGCCTCACTCACACCGTGCCTACCTTACTCCCGCCATCGCCAATGATTTTAGACACATTGACAGTTGGCCTCTCAGCCCTATGAACTGTCAATGCTGTCAACTCATGAACTGAACCTACAACATTCATGACTATATGAGTTATTCCAAAGTGTGTTTGATTAAGCCCTACTCACAGAAGAGGGCTGAAACGGAACTGTCCTCCATACAGGGAGAATGTGAACAATTGTAAACGTTTGTGAACATTGAAAACTACTACATTAAATGATTGAACTATACGGATTGAAATCTGTGGTATACGGCCTGAAAGCCATGGTATATGGGGAAAATAGTCCCTTTGTGTTATAGAGCAAAGAAGTAGTCCCTATTGTTATACCATTTAATATGGCAACTATTGGGTTTATTTTTTTCAAAAAGATGGATGATAAATGCAACAAACGATGGTTTGTAGATAGGTGGCTATGTAAACCACCTGAGGTTGATGTCGTAATGCACTCGCTAGCACTCGTGTATTACTATGCATCAACCACTCATGGCTTACAGCCTCCTGTCCACAAAACCATTGTTTATTGGCATTTAATACAATACAGGTTTCTATCTGAATGGCTAGTAGGATTCACATAGTAAAATCAACATTGAAACATTGATCATGATCATCATTCATTTAGGTTTATGAAATAATTTAAATAACACTATAGTTGATATATTTGTTCTTAGATATTATCACTACTCAGTTCTCTGCTTGATAAGCCTAGAGCGACTAAATAGTCATAGATTTGACAGAGTGTACCATAGGCACAATTTTTTCTTATTTTTCTTAGAATTAAATGATTTTTTATTTTCAAATAGTTATAACTTAAAATGCTGAGCTCTTACAAACTGGCACGAAGCAGATTTGGAATCAGAAGATTCAGGACCTCTAGAAACAATCATAAAACGTCGTATGTACTACAAAACACACCTGACCCTTCAGACTGGCTCTGACCTCAGGACTATTACTGGTATTACGCCGGAATGCATGGGTGCATATAAGGGACTGACCAATCAAAGGTATGTATGTTTGCGAGGCGTTCGTGTAGCGCTCACTACCTCAAGTGAGGAACCTTGGTTCCGCGAACGAAAAGATTACATAAAATATGACCAATCAAAGGTAATCAACGGGTAAATGCACTGAGTACCAGTACAACAAACTCGCTAAAAACACTAACCTCAGACCAACTTAGAGAAGTAAAAGTTAAATTAGCTTCACTAAACTTGCAGAAACCCCTCCCACAGAACATAAGCACACAGGCAGAAAGCGTTACACAGCCAGATAGTAACACCAAATTCTATTATGCCTCACAGGAGAGGAACGTCATTATCCTAGGACTGTGTATAGAGTACGATTCACATCTAAATGGAGCCCTAAGCCAACTTTAAAATTGTTGGAACAGATAAGCGGTCCGTATATAACACTAGAGGATGAGCATATTGTTGCCTGAGCTCTTGAATTACCTGCTTTATCACGCGATATATTATACTGTCCTCGAAATCATTTTATTTCTGCTGTCATGTGTAAAATAATTCAGAATAGACACTTGAAACAGAAGGGTCTTCATCATTGTTTCCTTTGTAGGAACAACAATCATTGAATGTTATTTTCAGTAATGGTTGCAGTTTTCTCTGAATTCAGAAAATTGAAATCCAAATAATCATTCACATGCAGATTTGATTATTTCCTACAGTATTACCCATTTCTTAAGATATTTTATGTCTTCTTGCGTCTGCCAATGGTGGTATTACTTTTGTGGCATTGCTATGATAAATCATTGATTGCAAAGCAGCCAAATTAGATTCTTCATTGTTCCACAAGTTAATTGAACTCTAGAACTTCCCTGGTGTTATATATGTGTTTCACTCAGCTAAGAACATATATGCTAAGCATTTTAAATCATGTTTTTTTTTACTTTATTCAAACCCAAATTAGGTATTTCATAGAATTCAGCCAGCCATGTTGGATTTACACTAATGTACTGTATGGATAGGTCTTCTTCGGTGATTCATATGAACTCCCCACCTAGGGCTGGCCATATTGGATTTATGCTATTTTTATCTACTTCAACCACTTGAATTATTTTCGATTTTCATTCTGGCAATATGTTAGGTATTCTGAGGTGAATGACACTGGAACTGAATCTATTGCTTTTTGTGGCTGATGAAACCTTATTTTAACTGGACTATATATTTGCAATCATTACAATAACTAGGAGCAAATAGTATGTTCATCCTAGATGAATGAGCGTGCTATTATGTACATGAATAACAATTAAAAGGTATAAGTTAGATTTAGCCTATGGATAGTTTTCTGTAACCGAATTGCACCCAGTAAACTTGCAATTTCTGCAACTGCCTATCTAGGATCCAAACAAATCAAGCACCAGTGGGTCTTGAGTATTTTGGTATTGAGTGATTGGTCATGGTCAGCTGGGCACGCCTCTAAGAGACTGTGACTCTGGCTCCCTGCTGTGTTCTCAATATCACAGTGAATAGCACACAGATAGTGAAGGGAAGATTTGTATGCGGGGACCCGTTTCAATAGCCTGTAGGACGTCCGTTATTGGGGCTAGTGACACAATAGCGGCACTTCGCGTTGCAGTAGTTAAGGGACAAACTTTTCTGGGACATAGGGTAAGAGACAGGCGCAAATAGTGGCTTGTACCATTTCAGAAGTGGCTGTCCGGTAACTAAAAGGGTCACTATAATGTCTAAAATAGCGAGAGGGTATACCCTCTCGCTTCTATTGTCACAAACGTGTAAGTTCACTTCTCGTAGGAATTAAGCTGTGACACTTTAACCCCAGTTAGGGACACATACAACTTATAAACATGCCAAATATGAAGGAGATCGGCCAATGCAATCCAACGATGTTCGCATTTGAATTTTGTCATAGCAAATGTTGCTCTGATGGCCAGTGTAGGATTATTCAATGTCTATCCCTAATTTATGCAGTGACCTCACCTTGACAGCACTTGTTCCCGGTAGCACTAACACCATCCATTGTGAGGCCCAGGGAGCAATATCACCATGTCGCCAATAGTGAACTGTCACACCACCCCAATAGTGACATGCCTTTTGCAACGTGTCCAAACTTTTTCTGCTATTCAAGTCACTAATTGAGTCACTAAACATGTCACTAAGTGGCTTAGTGACCCATTCTATTGAAACGGACCCAGTACCCTGAAAGTCCATATGGACCCCCTCTAAACTCTAGATGGTGTATTTAGCGCGTGCAAGCACGCTCTAAAAACAGGCTGTGGATAGACATATATAACAACTAATAGCCATATATCCCCTTACTTATAATCATGTCTGTCACGCTGCTTTATGTGAAACTGAATTTAATGATTCATACTGAATCTAACAATTATACACTCACAGCGAATTCATGTTACATCAGCACAGCCCCTCCATAGTCCAGCTTTAGCTTGCTGACCCTCTGTAGGAGAATGCAAACCAGTTGTAACAGGCTGCTTATATATACCCCTGCCTGCACACAAAAAGGTGACTAGAGGTCGCCATCACCGTGTGGTGTGGTGTGGACCGACCAACCTATACACAGGCCATCCTCTCACTGCGTGGTTTGGGGGGGGGGGGGGGGTCTCTTTTTGTTACAAGTGTTATTGTGGGTGATTGCCTTATAACAGCTTCAAAGATAACATAAAAACACCAGAATGATATTCAAGGGTTTTATTTTGGTAATACAATCAAATATGTACAATAAATATATGTAAGTATTAACTAATCTCATTTGTCACAAATCATCCAGATCGTTCAGGTTAACATACTGTTGTAAAACAGTTGGCAGAGGTAGATGATGAACCAACTTCTGAACCCGCTTCCCTAACTTGATTCTGATGATGTTCCTGGTGGTTTGCATGAGGCTTGCTGGTGACTGGAAAAGTTCAGCTAACTGCACGAAAGCCCTCTCATCCTCCTGTAGTAAGAGCGCCAGCCCCTCAGCAACCATCTCCTGTCCGGCAATTTCAGTCCCGCACCCAGCGGCGAGCAACATGCGGGTGATACGGAACCTCTGCTTGGAGATGCTGAACTCCAACGGCGTGACGTACCCCTCCTCCTTCAAGTAACCCAGCACGCGCAGGTTGCAGTTGGCCTGCAGCAGAAGTTTAACGTTATCTGCGTTATTCTGCTTGATGGCATAGAAAATGGGTGATAATCCACGTTCTGTCTCGTCAGACGGCGAGAAAATGGCGACGCCGTCTGGGTCTGCGCAGCGTACTAGCAGTATGCGCACGCAGTCCTGTTGCTGTTTCCGGATGGCGTATAGAAGGGCCGTGTTGCCTTCGTCGTCACATTTGTCCAATTTAGCGTCGTGATCCAGCAGCGTCTCGATGACCTGTACATGACCCCGTTCGGCAGCCAGCATCAAGGGCGTTACGCCAATGTAGACGATCAAGTCTCCACCGAAATAACTATTCTGTGTCGTGATGTCAGGAGACATGCCTCGGTACAGCAGCGCTTCCACGCATGTGAGGTTCCCTCCAATGACCGCCCAATGCAGCGCCGTCAAGTGGTGACCCCGCTTCACCAGATCAAGTGTCGTTCGGTGTAGGAGCATGCGCAGAACTTCTGGTTGCCCTGTGATGGCAGAGAGAGAAAAAGAGTAATCTTGCCTCATGATGAGCAGAAACATGGTGGAGGGAAAAAGGTATTCTTGCAACATAATATTAAGCAACAACATACTGTCCTCACAGGAACGTTAAGAACAGAGGGTGGCGCGAAACATACTTTATTATCCACCAAATACAAAGTGTCCATAGAAAACACATAGGGAGTTTGTATGGACATACCCGGCGCATACGGATATGTTGTATGCTCCGGATGGCGCATACGGAAAAATAGTGCGTACGGGAAAATAGTGCATAACTTGAATGAACTGATATCGACTTGTCACTTGCCCAGAAAAGGTGGATAATAAATACAATATAGACTGGTTTCAGATAAAAGCGGTTGTATGCTCCTCGGAGTTGACTCTGGGCAATATCCTCGCTCACGCTCGGATATTACTACGCGTCAACTCCTCGGAGCACACGGCCGCTTGTATCTGAAACTAGTCAATATTGTGTATGTATAAAGGGCCTCTCCCATTCAACTGATAGTAATTTCGTGATCGTGGGCTTGGTCCTGACAGAACTGGCAACAATCTTTTGCTGATTATTGGTGAAAAAAGGCCTAACAAATTCACCCTGGCAGCATCTGGTATCGTCTGTTTCGATTCTGACACCCAGCCGATAGTACACAATAATTTGACACATCTCTGACTTCACCCGATTAAATTGATTACAGTTGGAATCCTATTCTTTTTCAAGATAATCATGCTACACAACCTTTATTCACCCCCAAAACACACCTAACTTCGAATACTCACTTCGAGTAAACCTGTCAGGGGTCAAGGTCATGGTTGTAGCAATCCGACACCACCAGTAAAAAGCCTAGCGGAATACGGGTGTACTAGTATCGGTGCCCATGGGACATATGGAACAAGGCACCCGATAGCGGCAGACAGCGGCCGACGGCACCGATCCCACCAGGCAATGGTGTTCCATTACACTGAAGGTACCCGAATAGTAAATCAGACACTGTCAGAATCGTATTTCGGCTGAGAATTCAGCCCCCCACCCCGGGTGTTCCAACACTGACCCGCCTCCCCCACACCACCCCTCCCCCCCGACACCCTACACTCACTCAACCAACACTGAAGCCCTCGCACAGGATTCGCTTGGCTACCCCTGGTTACCCCCGGGTACCCCCGCAGCTGCCGCGAAGTATCAGTGTGTTGTATCGGCCTCAGTGGGAAGCCCCCCACATTGGGATACCAGCCTAGGCAGGGGTAAGGCGGTAGTGAGCGGGGGATGGGGGGGGGGGGGGGGGGGGGGTCAGAGTCGGGGCCGGAGTCAGACCTCAATGTTGGTATCTGAACAGACCTTTTGTTATATGTAGAGTATCTAAAGTATGACCTCAGAAGAGTGGTGTCTTGAAAGTACAATCTATTTAAAAAATGTTTTTAAAAAAAGCTGGGTTTATTATATGTATTTAAAGAAAAGATGATAAATATATCAAAATTGATAATATAACATTGGATTTTCCATATACCAATGACTTAATGGCTAGTGGCATATGAAATATGATACAGTGGTGTCCCAAAGTGGCAGAGATTAGAACTATTTGATAGTGGTGTAAATACAACAGAATCAGGCGTATATGAATCAGGAATATATATGAATTAGGCGCCTATAGATGAGGCGTATACACACGGAGAATAGGACGACTTTGCTCTACTCTGTAAAAAGAACTCAGTAAAATATACAAGATACTAACATAAACATGGACAATATATCACAGTAATCTTATCTACAGTTTCATATTTGGTATTACAAAACGGTACTCAACAGTAGTATACATAGCTGTATAGACTGTAAAATCAATTGTTCAAAACCGGTCATGTGTGGTGTTCCACACATTGTTCTTGTATGTTTATTACCCAATCATTATTACCCAAAGACTTGGTGAGACTATTGTTCTCTGAGTCTGAGGATTACTGCTCCACACCTGGCAAACATTTGCGATACACATTCCCTGGCGGGTTCGTGTTTGCCTATGAGGACGACCGTGTGTGTACTCGACCATCCGACCTCAGGTAGAGAGGTAAACATATCTCCCGGTGTAAGGTGTTGACCGCTCGTGATTAGAAGGGTGGTGTAGGGTGGTATACATAATTGAAGTCAGAGGCACATAGGTATCTAGACATAGCCTGAAAATTTAAAAAGAAATTTAAAAAGAAAAGAAAGAAAAAAAAAAGAGAAAGGAATATGGCTTCATTTGTTTAGGAGATTACAAGGAATGAACTTCTACTAAAACCGGCCTCTACACTGTGTATAAGTCGACCTTTTAAATGTGGTAAAACATTTTTCGTTATGAGTATACTGAAGAGGAGACCATGTACCAGAACGGTAACTACCCTAAGAAGGTTTTGTTCTGTTATGCGGTACACCAGAGGGTGTATGAAGAGATAAAAAGTGAGATTGATGATATAGATTTTCATGAAGGACTTCCTAATTCACACACCATAAACTCTTTCGCTAATAACGAACATTGTTTGATTGTGCTGGACGATTTGCTGAAGGAGGTAGTTAACAATTTAGAGATACAGACACTGTTTACAGTAGGCTCACATCACATGGAGAGCATGTACTTTATATCCCAGAACACTTTCGAAGTTGGGAAACATGTGCGCAAAATCTCCCTTAATACAGAGTATAATGTGATGTTTAAAAACCCTAGAGATGGGGGACAGGTTTCAACTATTGCTAGACCAGACAGGAAAACAGTTTTCTTCAGCAATAGTACAAGCTTATAACAATATTACACAGAGGACGCCATACGGGTACTTATTCCTTGATATGACTCAAGGGTGCGAAGACGCTTTCAGGATTAGATTGAGGATATTTCCAGAGGAGTGCTGCATCGTGTATAAAGTGAAGAACCAGTCGATGTCAAACAGCATTTACAATGGGTTAAGTAGACTCTGCCATTGACTTCCTCAGGTTCATAGTGTCTGCTACATCTATAAAACAGCGCCAGGGCATTCTAACGACTGTGTCAAGGGAGCGGATTCTGGCAATAGTGGATCAACGCGTTGAAGGGGATCATTAACATGAGTCATAGCACGTTGAGAGTGTTGAAGTCATACAAGAAAACTCTACGTAAAGTGGGTACGCCTGGTGAAAACAAAGTACTGAAAGCTGCTAAAGCTATAGCCCTATTCCTCAGAGAATTCAACTATATTTGGGGAGGGGAAAAAAAGTTATACCGATAAATTGGTTGTTATACCGAAAGTATTCTTTGAGAAACTCAAAAGCCCATATGAAATGAATTTGAAAGAGAAACAAGAGGCTGAGTCTGCTGTCCGTAAACAAACTACAAGCTCACCATTACCATCACCATCACCGTCACGAAGACTTGAATGAGGCAGCAGGGCTGGTGTAATCGAGAATCAATACCAACAGCGACCCAGTTACAAATACAGATACAGGTACGGGATCAGATACTGATACAGAGTATCCTCCTCTACCGCAACACCCAAAGGAATACTTGAAATCGTATAGGAAAAAAACAAGACTAAAAGTGTACATTACGAAGACTTGACTGACAGTGCAACCGAGAGGAGAGATATACATCCAAAGAAGTTGAAGCTGAAATGACAGAAAAAGGTATATGGAAAAGATTTGAAGGGTATCCTCAAAAGAGGGAACGCTGAGGATAAGAAAACCTCTTCAACATCATCATTAAGAACACTCCCCGTAGGCTGGGTCGGCATATGATATAAAGAGTGAAAAACAAACCCTCAGTAAACTAATTGAAGGAATAACCGATGATGTATCGTCGGGAATTAAACCGGAAGTTGAGTAGGCAGTGAAAGAAACCTATTTGAACCTGTCGGAACCAGGTAGTTATTCCGGTATACAGAAGGTCAGCGAGAGTATAAAGAGGTGTTATTACTGTTACATATGAAGAACGCTATAAAGAAAGCAACAGAGAGTTTTACTATCCGATCTTATGCACACATAACATGTGCAACCACAAGAGCATTTCATAAGATCCCGAGTAACCAGTGCAGGTATAGATTACATGTTTGATGCAGACCTGATGAACCTCTATCTGTTCGCTAGATTTAACAAAGGGTATAAAAATGTTTTACTAGTAATTGACATCTTCAGTAGGTACGCATTTACACAACCAGTGAAATAAAAACATGACTCCCATGTGGTACCAGCTATGGCACTGGTCTTGAAAGAGCAACAATGCAGAAAGATGAGAACCAATGCTGGAGGGGAGTTTGTAAATACATCTGTGGAGATGAAAAAACTTTACTCTAAATACAAGGTGAAACACTTCATAGCCTACAACTTTTTTTTTTATTGACTCAAAGACAGTTCTACATAAGTAGATCTTCGACAACGGTAAGGCTTCCTATGCTGAGCGGTATATAAGGATGATAAAAGGAAAGATTACAAAATACATGATTGCCAACAACACCTAGAAGTGGTGGGATGTGTTAGCAGGGATTACTCACTCTAACAATGACCCTGTACACTCAAGTATAGATGTGGCGCCGTCTTTTTTAAAAGGTAGTATGAGGCGCTGATATGTGAGGAGATGAAAAAGGCTCGAGAGATATCAAGGGAGCTATGTAGGAGAATGCATAGTGATATCGGGGATTACAAAATACATGATTGCCAACAACACCTACAAGTGGTGGGATGTGTTAGCAGGGATTAGTCACTCTTACAATGACACTGTACACTCAAGTGTAGATGTGGTCCCGTCTTTTTTAAAAGGTAGTATGAGACGCTGATGTGTGAGGAGATGAAAAAGGCTCGAGAGAGATCAAGGGAGCTATGTAGGAGAATGCATAGTGATATCGGGGATTATGTACATTTGGCTAAGGTGAAGCCACCCTTTTCAAAAGACTACAATTTAAAATGGACTGGTGAAGTATTTCAAGTGTACAACTCCATAGTGTGTGACAATATTAGAGTGCTCGCCGATTACACGTCTATTTCACAATATTAGAGTGTATTTTGTTAGAGATTTACAAGGTGAGGAAGTTAAGGGCACCTTCTATATACACCAAGTACGGAAAGCTCATATTACAAAGGAAGAGCTCTACCAGCACGAGAAAATTTGGAAAAGGAAAACGGATCGCGGTAGAAGGTATTACTTGATTAAGCGGGTTCATTACCCTGAGAAATTCAATGAATGGATCAATCATAGATTGTATAAGAAACTAAGAAAACGTGCAACCATAAAATAATAGTAATAATGATAATAATAATAAGATTATTCAATGATGTTTATTTAAAAAAAAGTTCAGACAGTTTATCATACTTCCTGACAAACACCATTGTGAAATTTACTGTGAAACTACCTCAGAGAGTTATATTTGAAGGACCGAACTGGGTGTGTGCTGTTTATGAGGTGTGTATTCACGACTTAGAAGTGACTGAGGTGAATCCGTTCTATATGGTGTGTGATATTCTAGATTACTCTCTAACAGGGTGTGGAAAAGCTCAGGTGTTAACCAGACTAACAAAACGCAGTGTAAAAGATAGGTGTTATAACATTGATTTTACACCTGTGAGATATATACGTGTTAAAGCATCTGATTTTAAAGATATTACTATCATGCTTAAAGGTGAGGAACTGAACCAGTTAGAGCTAGGTGGCGTAAAGAAAACTGGTTTACAGCAAGTAGTGAAACCTATACTGTACTGTACTCTACATTTTAAACAGTTACATGATGGAAAGGGAAAAGTATGCAATGCTTAAGGCTGACGAACTCGCAAGAATATTTGCACAAAACATGTCTAAAAATTGCTCGGATGAAACATGCACCGGTAATCACAAGCATCACCTTCCTAGATCACGTAAGTTTGGTAACGGTTGTGATAGGTTGCTAATTGTTAATTACGATAAACAGACACAGAACAGGTCAAAATCCTGTTCAACCTCTTCCCCTTCCTGTGATTTCAAGTGACTGAACAAGCAAAATCTTCACTTTCTATGGAAAACAAATGCGAGGAGACATCTCGTGAAGGAATAAAGGAAATACCTGTGACATCAATAGAAGGTACACTGCTTACAAAAAAGTCAACAACAAACACCAATACCTACCACACCCACCAAGCACCTTGGGAGGTAAAGGTAAACGCAAACACGCAACAGGTGTTAAGTCTGGAGGTAAACCTTTAGAGAAGGAAAGCTATTAGAAAACGGGATACCGGTAAGGATATACTCTTGTGAAGTCAAGCACAGAACGTGACGGCAACAGAGAGAATTTAAGGCATATATTTTTATCGAACATGAGAGTGGTCATAGCTAACTTGTGTTTGGTTTTACTGAACCTGTATAGGAAAGTATCGGATGTAATGATTTGTAAGTTCCCCGAGAGAAACAACAAACATTATAACTGGAGTGACGAATACCATCAACATCAACATTAACACCAACAACAAACATCAAGAGAATTACATTCCATATATGATTATGATTATGATGATGACAATAATGATGATGATGATGGTAATGAAGCTGAAATACACTCGGGTCATTACTAACAACAATTACAACAACAAGGACGAGGTGTTCAACACCTGTATATCGAGAGTTAATGCCTGTACCTGTACAGTATCACTTCTTACCCATACAATCTGAAGGAGAAGGAGAAGAACAAGATGAAGAACAAGAACAAGAAAGGGAAAGAGGGTATGACATGGCCTACATTTAAACGAGGTAACCTTAGAGTTGAGATAAATTTCGATAAAAAATTACCGGAAACAGTGTCCATCATACTGTATATTTCCTCATATACTTAAAGTAGATCATACAAGAGCTGTTTATATCACCTAGTCTCTCTCTCTCTCTGTGCATGTGTCTTTATCTATGCCTGTAACTATCAGTGTACACTATCCTATTAACATATATGTGTATTATAGATATATATATATATCATATATATATATCATATAAGATTTAATATATACCGTATATGACAACCTACTGTACGGAAATGAGATGTAATAATGAAAATAATGAAAAAACTGCATGACAAAATGTTTTCTATTTATTCATTTATTATATAACACTTTATTATAATTATTTCGATACAATTATATACTGTCTACACTATCCTGTTTAACACAGTTATATTACTCACTCGTTTATTAGTATACATGCTTTACTATAACACACAACCATATTAATATATTATTAAATTACATACACATAACATATAACATATAACCGGTCAGTGTCGGTGGTCTCCAAGAAGCCGGGGTTTGAATGCGGGAGCCTAGAGAACAGACTGCTCAGCATATGACGGGTGGGTTCCGGTCAGGTTTAGGGGAACAGTGGTCGTCAGGAATTGCGAAAGGGTACGAGGTTTATGAAGGGGAAGTTTTTACAGCGTGAGAGGGGTTTATGAAGTGAGGAGAGTATACAAGGGGTGGGGTATGGAGGAGGAGGAGGTTTGACAGAGTCAAGAGGTAGGCGAGAGGCGGATAGAATGGAACAGGGTTGAACTAAAGACACAATTCTACGATGGTTTTTGGATTTAGAGGGTATCGTCACAGCCGAGATCCTACCAGAATGTGGGAGAAGGGGTAGTAAGGTATTAATCTTTACAAAATCGTTTAAAAATGTTATTTCTAAGGTTACTTGACAGTTCGCAGCCTCCCTGCTAGGTATCGATCTCAAGGTGAAATGATGGGAGGGGGAAAAACAAAAAAACATCCTTACAGGAGTGATACTAGCTGACATTTCCAGAAACATCCATCTGAATTTCATGCAAGCCTCCTTCAAAATTGAAACATCATTACTACAGTACTTGATGAGTTCTGTTTTCAAATTAAAAAAATCTAGTTTGTGAGAGTTATATCAAATGAAGAACCTCTCCCTGTTCTCAGGAGACATGCTATCAGGTGAATAGAACCTGTGGTGTGGGAGGAACAGTTGCCTTATATCCTGATTCACCGGTTTGTTGAAAAAGTGCAGGAAATAACCCTTGTCCTCACAACACAGGTTCAGTGTTTTGGGTAATCTTGACAATGCCATGGGAAGAAAGTTTATCGAGTCGAGAAATCGCGTCTTATACTTCGGTACAGTAAGGTGCATGATCTTGGCACCGCAATAAATAATTTTCGGTGGTATACTATTACTGTATAAGTACTCCACAATAAAGTATGAGTCAAATCCTTTAAAATTATGACATATAACGATAGCATTCATATTCTTTTTAGAAAAAAGCCATGAAGAGAACTCGTTAACACAGCCTTCCTAGTAAAAGTCCTTGTATTCTCTATCCTGAGCAGCCCCTCGCCTACAGCTCTCATACAACATTTATGGCCCTCTTTGAAATACCCCCACACAGTTTTGTTACGGTTACCATGGTGTCTCAATGAAAAACCTGTACTCTTGGTGGTACAACATACATGTGTAACATAGACATGCATGTTCTCGTTGATGGGGAACTCCTCGTAACTTTGAAGTACTCGTGCAATTTCGGCTATGATGACATTGACAGATAAAACATCAACAAACATTAAAGGGATTTGTATAGGATAGTCCAAAATAGGGTAATCTATAGTGAGTCGAACCACATCCCTTTCATGCATATGTTGTGTGACTGTGGTAATCAGGTCGTGGAACACTCTTTACAGTAGCCATAAAACATTTGTAATATATACTATATCTAAATCTTTCATCCAGAAAGTATATACAGTAGATGTAGTATTGAATTTTTTTTCTCTTTTTATTAGAAGCACTGTCACATTTGAAAAATGTTATATCGAAATGGCAACATAGTACATATCGGTAGGTTCACTTTTCCTTTATCTTTAACCTTCTTAATATCTAACATACACCATCGTAAGGAAGTGCTTCCTTTTTTTTCTTTTTTCTTTTTTCTTTAATTATCAAAATGTAATATCAACATATCTTCTCTTGTAGCATCTCGGATCAATAGATTGAAATATCTTGATAGAGAGGAAAGAAAAAGAAGAGGAAACAATGGAGAACAGGAAATGGAAAACAGCATTCCAGAGTAGTCTGTACATGCTAACCACGCATATATATATTTTTTTTAAAATATTTTATTCACTTCTTTCAAGAATTGGAAGATCTTCCAGTGAAGTACAAATAGCATGTTACATCATTGTCACACACATTAGTGAACAATAAGGTGATTATAAAGATGATGATGAATGAAAAAGATTTAACACTGTCGATATGTTACTGCCTTTAACATTGTTTGACATCCGACATTTTATCTACTCCTTTCTTAAAGTCCTTTTTACTTGTTGCTTTTTGTAGAGTTTCAGGTAGTGTGTTCCAGAGCTTTATACCATGATACAACGGGGACTTAGTATACGTTGTGCTTTTAAACCTCCTCTCTGTAAACTTTATTTTATCGTTACTTCTAGTGTTACGATTTCGGTTATCTAGAAACGCCTTTTTCTTCGATAGCTTATACATCATGCTTAGTAGGTGTTTGTCTCTCCTTACATGTAGCGGTTCGATTTCTGCTGTGCGGTGCAGTTCGCTGATGCGTTGCCTAGTATTAAAGAATCTTGTAACGATTCGCAACGCCCGATTCTGCAATTTTTGGAGTTTATCGGTATTGACTTCGCTAGAGCCTTCGTATAAGAAGCTGCAATATTCCATTACTGGCCTTATTGCCGCTTTATATATGGTACATGCTACGCTTTTGTAGTAAACGGTCTTATCTTGCTAAGGCGGTACACCTTTTGGTTTACGGTCTTTGTTATTTTCTTAATGTGCATGTTTAGGTTTAGCGTGTTGTCTAAGTTAATGCCCAGATATCTGTAGTTGGCTACGTACGGGATGCTAGTGCCTTTATAGGTTAAGCTAATTTTGTCTAGTCGTTTTAGTCGCGGGGTCGTGCAATACCAACTGGTCTTAGTTTTTGAAACGTTTATCGTTAGTGCATTTTTGCTGCACCATTGGGTAACTTCGTCTATGCCACGTTGCAGCTCTCTAAGTACATGTTCTTCCTTGATGCCTCCTGATATAATGACAAGATCGTCCGCATATTGAATAGCGTCACAGCATGTTATGCAATCTGTTAGGTCATTAGCGTACATGTTAAATAGGGTAGGCCCCAACACGGACCCCTGGGGCACTCCAAATGTTATTGTCTCTTTGGCAGATTGGATACCATTCAACATTACCGACTGAGTGCGTTCACTCAAGTAGTTCTCAAGCCAAGTATACAACGAGTTGGACAGTCCAAATTGGTGTTTGGCCTTTGCTAGCAAAACGTTTCTAGGAATCGAGTCAAACGCTTTTTTCGCATAGAAAAAGCAGCACCCTGTGATCATGCCGTCATCTTTGTTTTCATAGATTTTTTGTGTCAGTTTGAATATAGCATCACCGGTTCCGTAGCCTTGCCTAAAACCGTACTGGTTATCGCTAATTTTATCCATCTCATGAAGCAGTAGTTTTTGTATGATCTTTTCAGAAATCTTTGAGGGTGCTGGCAGCAGACTGATTGGTCTCCAGTTTTCCACTAACTCAGTATCTCCTGATTTTGGGAGTGGAATAACTAAGCCATGCTTCCATTTTGTGGGTATTTGCGCGTGATCAAGGCTACATTGTAATAGGTAAGTAAATTCAACAGACAGGATTAGGAGTGAGTCTTTGAGTACGCATGCTGATACATTTTCTACCCCCGATGTTTTATGTATATTCATCTCTTTAATCAGGTCTATTACGTCCGAACTGTCAATTTTATAGTGGGTGACGTGATCTGCTGTTTCTTTCGAGGCTATTTTCGATAGATTATCGTCTATGAGGGTTAGGTCGCATTCTTCAAATAAAGTTTTACCTATGCCACTGAAGTAGCTATTTAAATAGCTCGCGCAGTCCTCAGGATTGATTTTATTGTTGTTTTTATCTTTCAAATGGCAAGAGTGTGTTCCTTTTTGTTCCATGTAAAGTTCTCGGATCTTTCTCCAAAAGTCAAGAGGCTTTTTCTTGGATTGTTCAAGTTGTTCTAAGCAATAAGCACTTTTACAGTTTTTTAATTCTCTCCTTATTTGGTTGTTTAGCCTTCTAGCTTGTCTCCAGAGTGTTGTATCGTGTTTACATTTAATTTTTTGTATCACCAGTCTGCGGTCCTTAATGAGTGAAATAACTTCTTCGGTCACCCATGGTTCCTTTTCCCTGTTAAATCTCATCGTTTTTAGCGGGCAAATGGTATCTAGATAGGTGGTAATACAGTTAAGGATTATGTCCCATAGTGTGTCTACATTACTTGTTTCCCAGTACTCGCTCCAGTCATGATTCACTATCCAGTCGTATAACCCGTCAGTGGTATATAGTTTGTAAGACCTACCTTTGAATTGTGTCTTAGAGTATTTAATGCGTTCCTTTTTACGATAGGCATATGTAGATAAATGGTCACTTATTTGGTTATCACCAGTGATCTGTGACATAGATGCAATTCGTGTAAACGTGATCTATCAGTGAACCTCCGTTTTTGTTGAATCTGGTGGTACTTTTACTAGTTGTCGAAGACAATGGTCTCTAGTAAAGGATATTAAGGCTTCGGTCTGACTGTTTGATCTGTCGCTTAAATTTACTTTAAAGTCGCCTAGCATCCAAACTTCTGCATTTTTACATCTATTGTCGTTTAAGATTCTATCGAGTGTGTTCTTCAATTCATCTGGCGGGTCATTTGGGGGTTTGTAGAAAGTTATAACTATGGTATGTCTAGTGTTGGGCTTTGTAATTTTCACAGTTAGGTATTCAAAGGTGTATGTGATTCCGCAAAGATTTTTGCCGTGTCTTGAATTGAAATGTGGAAATGAAATAATAAGAAGTAAGGAATCATACAGATATTTGGGTATCGTACTAGATAGTGCTCTTAATTTCTCTGGTCACATTAAACAGGTACTGAAGTCAGTGAATAACAGGTTGTACAGATTGGCTAAAATCAGGAGGTCTATATCGAAAATGGTTGCAAGAGAAATCTACTGTACCTGTATCCGACCAATTTTTGAATACGGTGGGTTTATATTTGATGGTGCTAGGAAGCAGGATCTCGATTTAATGCAAAGAACGCAAAATCGGGGACTACGGATTGTCCAGGGATATTACAAACGGAAGCAGACCATAGAAAGTCTACATGAAAGTCTTGATGTGGAAATGCTAAAACCTAGAAGGACTGTGAAGTTAGCCGCAATGATGTATAAATTATCCTCAAATCAAGACCTTCTGGAGAAGCATGCTAGAGTCACCCGTACGGCAGGAAAAAGGAACTTTCGAGTGCATCGACATAAAACGAGTAGTTACACAAAGTCACCAATGCACAGAGGTGTGCAACTGTGGAATGAACTAGATAGCGACATCCAAGAGTTGGAATCTAAGTCGATGTTCAAACGGGTCATCAGGGGAAGAGAATTATTGTAGATTTTTCTTTTGTTTGAGTGAGTGTATTATACTGTTATGTAGTGGTGGAGGGTTTGCGCCACAGGCGAGCGCGATGTGAAAAGAGTATTGTACAGGAGGTTTCCTACTGTTGTGTCAAATGGAAGAACTGGGTTTCCCAGAATTTGTCAATAAAAGCTAAAAAAAAAAAAAAAAAAGGTCATTAAGTTTTTGAGCGTGAGTGCCTAAATCATTCTTAATAAAGCATGTTACTCCACCTGCCTTGTCATATAGTCTATCCTCTCTAAATAGCTGGTAGCCTTACCATTTGATTAAGCAGTTATCATGCCAGGGTTTAAGCCACGACTCTGTAATACAGATTATATCTTCACTTTCAAATAATATCTTCACTTCATCCCATTTTGTTGGTAGACTACGAACATTCACATGTCTTAAAACTAAGTGTTTCATGAAAGGTAATGAGTCAAATAAGAAATTTATACAACTCGCGTGAGATTTCTCAAGCGAGGAAGATCTGTTTGGGGGTCATGTTCGCCCTACAAACAGCTACTGGATTAGATACAAAAATATACAGAGGATTACATAGTAGCATAGTGATTTGGTTAGGAAGATCCGTGGTCCGAGCACAAGATTCTCACAACTAGTATTCTCATCACCTAAGTGTCCATTTGTGTCCATCAGATATAAAGAGTTATAGATCTACTCACGATTTGGGTACTGTTCGTATGCACTGCCGGTCCGACCTGTGCTGCTTTATCTGCCGAGTAAATCGCTGCTTTAAGTTGGAAACCTGGATCATCTCTGGAAGCGGGTGAAACTTGGTTTGGCCGTCGTCAGGCAAGCGATGGGGGGGGGGGGGGGGGTGCATATCGGTCTTGTAGCTTCATACTGGTCCCAGTTTGTAGAGGTCGTTGATAGCTTTGCCGATTCGACCTAAGCTCTTCAGTCTGCAAGGCACTGCCGGTGCGACCTGTGCCATATTAGTGTTGTAACTTGTTTAGTGACTCTGCCGATTCGACCTGAGCACATCAGATGACTGTGGGCACTGCCGGTACGACCTGTGTCACCTCATATAGTATGTTTTATCTGACTCAGTACCCTTGCCTGTCAGACCTAGGGCAATTGTCAAGTAATCTTGTTAGGGAGCACTGTCGTTTCGACCTGTGCTTAGTGCCGTTTCATTCTGGGTGTGTGGTGGTATGTGCTCTTGTAGCTTATGTTAAGTGTCTAAGTAGCTTAGTATGTAGATACAATTTGCAATTTCTTTTATTCTATTTGCACTGCCGGTTCGACCTGTGCTGGTTAGGTAACTTCTTAGGGTTAGTGCTATTTACACGGTAGCCTACTGCCGATACGACCTGTAGGCTAGTGTGGTCCTTTGCTTTAAGTGTCAGCAGACCAGTTGACTTTGCGCTCCTCTCCTCTGAGGGTCACCATTAAGTTTCTGTTCATGTCTCTTGGCGTAATTATGCTTCAGATAATTTTAATTAGTTTGTTTGTGTGTTCTTCACTGATATGACACCCGTCGTGTAGTTTGTTGTATAGGGTTACTGTTCATTGTCGGTCAGCGTGCCACACATGTATTATCTGATCTATGCGAGGTGTTGTGGTCCCTCGTAGCTTATTGTTTTGTAGTATCAAGCTGTTTATTTTTGGTATTGCCATGTCTATTACTTCTTGGAGTAGTAGGTCTTTCTCTGTAGGATTCTCTTTTTTGTTGTACTTACATAAGTTGATTCCGAAAGTGGTGGTGAACATGATTTTGGTACCAGGTCTGTTTTCTGAAACTAGCGTCAGTGCGTTCTCAAGTTCGGAGTTAACTATTTCCACAACTTCGTCAACTTTATTGGACCTAGGGGTGACTATACCAGTATCCTTGTCTTTACGAGTAATGCTGCATAGCCCTCCACTAATGTACAGTGTGTCCACCGAATTAGATTCCTTTGTCAGAATTTTTATGGCAACGCGTGTTAGCGCTATGATACTGTGACCCGGCTTGCATACAGCTTTCCAGACTATATCGTTGTCGCTTATTGCAAATTCAGCTAAATATAAACGAGAGTCTCCCACGAGCAGTACTGTATCTTTATGAGACATACCTGTATTAGTTTGGTCAAGCCGCACTAGTTCACTTCGATCAGTTCCGTTCTGATGTCTTCTAGGATCCTGCCACAGGCGTTATGTCCAGTGAATGACTTAGCTCTGACTGCGTGTTTGTATGCTGTTCCTGTACCCCAGTAGCTATCGCGGGTACATTCGAAAAGTCTGTGTGGGTGTGTGCGTACTAGCTGTTTACGCAGGTCGGGGTTTTGTTGTAATCTTTCCCTCATAATCATTTTGAGCGTGTCTATTTGCTGGGTTCGCCATTCTTCAGCTTTATTCATTTTGATTCTGTTACCAATTTGTTTGATATCAAAGCTGTTCTGGTTATTCATGATTTGGTTGGCTGCCTCTTGGTCATCGTTAAACAGTGCTTTGGTGAGCTGGTACGCTTGTTCTGCACTAACAAATTTGTACGTTTTTTGTTCGTCGTGGTCATTCACTTGGCAGTCGAACTGGCATTTGTACATGTTGCTCAAGTAAGCCGTAGGTCCTTGGAATATATATCCCAGTTCAGTTATTTGAATGCGCCCGTCAGCGGGTAGTGCGTTCGTGTTAGCGTCTATTGGGTCAGGCCCTTTGGGTGGTTGGTTTGGATTTTTTTTTTTTTTTTTTTGATCAAGACGTGTTTATTTCAAAAAGTGAAAAAGGACATAAATGTTCACCAAATAATTGATGATCTTCCACATTTACTCCGTGCAGGACAAGACAATGGACATTACATCAGACTCCACAAACACATATCATTTATTATAAATCTATAAACATTTCATTGTTATTATTGATATACTCCTTCACCTGATTCTTAAAGTTATCTCTTTTTCGGATTGTTTGTAGATCTTTTGGAATTAAGTTCCATAATTTTATTCCAATAAGTAATGCCGATTTCTTATACTTTTCAGTATTCGGTTTCTTTTGTTTAATGCAGATCTTTTCAGTCCTTCTTGTTTCTTTAACCGGATTTTGTTCACAATTTTCGGGATAACTACTCCACCAATGCATTATGGACAGTAAGTGGTATTTTCTCCTAGTATCTAGTCTTCTTATTTTACAATAATTTAATAATTCTATTGTAGAGATGTCATGTCGTGAGCGTTTATTTATAGCAATTCGCAAGCTGTTATTTACCATGATTTGCAATCTACTCAAGTTCGATTTATTCATAAGATTAAAAATTATATCACTATATTCAACTATTGGTAATAACATTTGTTTAACTAATTTAATCTTCGTATATTCATTCAATAGGGGACTCAATTTTCTAAATTTAAACTGTTTCAAGGAGTATTCTTTTACCATTTTACCAAAATGTTCTTTTAAGTTCAATTTACTGTCCAATATAACTCCCAAGTATTTATATTTATTTACAATTTCAAGTTTTTCAACTCCACACCAGATTTCAATATCCTCAGACTGTTTACACTTTTGATTATAATGCCACATTGTTTTTGTTTTCGAATAATTAATTCTTAGTCGGTGTTGGTTTATCCAGTTTTGTAGCGCAAGTAAATCTAACTCAAGGTTAATTTTAATTTCTTGTTTACTAATTCCAGAAGTTATTAATGCGATATCATCTGCATACATTATTATTGTGCTATACTCAATTACACTTGGTAGATCATTAATAAATATTATGAATAATAACGGTCCCAATATGGACCCTTGAGGGACCCCTGTATCAATATTTGCCCAGTCGGATATACAACCGTTTAGTTTGGTTCTATGTTTTCTATTATATAGATAATCCTTTAATATTTCAAGAATTCCATGGGGTAATTTAAGCATTTGCAATTTACTAATTAATAATTCGTGATTCACACTATCAAAAGCTTTCTTTAAATCTATATATGTAGTTGCCACTATTTTTCTATTATCTAAGTTAGTTAGGATATCCTGTGTCAATTTGAAAATAGCTTGAGCAGTAGATCTCCCCGGTATAAATCCATATTGATCTTTCGATAAAATGTTCTTTTCTTGACAGAACCCTAGTAAATTATTATGTAAGATTTTTTCAAATATTTTTGATATCAGAGGGAGGACAGAGATAGGGCGCCAATTTCCAAACACTTTAAGATCCCCTTCTTTAGGTAATGGTGTTATTGTGGCATTTTTCAAACAGTCTGGGAAATAATTCATCTTCATTATTTTTCTAATAAATTTGATGAATTCGTTCATACCTTCCATTAAAATCCTTTTCATATACCCTGATTTTATTAAGTCAATTCCACTACTTTTCCCATTTTCGAAATTTCTGATTATTCTAGTCAAATTCTCCTCATTAATAGTATCTATAAGTAGTTCATTGGTATCCTTACCTTCCGGTACCACTAACCTTTCTTCCATCGCTGTACCTAGTATATCATCTGTATCCTGTAGTGGGTCTTCATTAGGCTTTCCAGCATTTGAATAAAAGATATTTATATTTTTACAGATATTTATAATTTCATCTTCATTTTCCAAAGGATATTCTACGGATTTTAAATGATTAGGTTTCCAAATTTCATTGAGTTTTCGCCAGAATTTCCTTGGGTTTTTCGCATTTTCTGCCAAGTTATTAGATATTTCTTTAGCTTTAATATTTCTCAGGTCTTTTCGTATCTCGTCCCTTAATCTTCTTACATTCTTTAACATGTGTCCAAAGTTTGAGTTAGTCTCATCCATATTATGGATAATTTCTAGATATTTTTTTCTTTTTCTAATTTTGTTTTCTATCTCCTGAGTTAGAACAATACCCCCATTTGTCATAATGTATTTTGTTTTAATCGGCTTGTTATTGTCTATTTCCTTAATCAGTATATTTATAAATTCTTGACAAGATTCCGTTGAATTCTTCACTTCATTTGATTGTAATATCTTTGTCACCACATTTTTTTCAAAATTATCATTCATTCCAGTACTTTTTCTAAATTTTATCTCAATTTTTGGATTTGATTCTCTCTCCTTTTTTCTAGTACAAAATATGATAACATGATCTGATAAGTAGTAGTTAACATTACCCGATTCTTTCATATGTTTAGTATTACTATAAAAGTGGTCTATTGTACTCTTACATCCCTTTTTGATATAGGTTTCAAACGTTTTCGCCATTTGCAGCCCTGTTTCAAAAAGGAAATTTTTCATTACTTTATATTTTGGACAAGCTGTTGTTTTACTATTTACATTAAAATCACCCATCACCCAGTACTCATAGTTATTATATTCAGGTTTCCCTATTATTTCTTTGATATAATCATAGCAATACATTACATCATTATTCGGTGGTCTATATACTGATATTAATAATAACTTTTTCAAGTTCGGCTTCACTACTGTACACACAAGACATTCAATTTTCTCATCCGATAGACATAATTGGTCTATTTTTTTCGTAAATTGTTTATACTGATTCTGAATAAAGATTGCCACCCCACCTCCTATTTTATTAATTTTCCTATCATTTCTTATAATAAATTTATCAGATAAGTAAATCATTTCCTCTGTATATCTATCTTTAAGCCACGTTTCTGTTACTGTAGTAAAGTCCACATCTTTAAGTATTAATTCCAATTCAGTTAATCTTTTGTATAAACTATGTACATTAATCGTGCAAAATTTAATACCCTTTGAGTTGCTCAAATAGCTTGGATCAACATAACCTTTACAGGTAACTTCCATCTCGTATTATAAATATATATATATATATATATATCTTCCAATATCACAAATAATTCTCCATTTTTCTATTACATTAGACAAGACATCGACATATACACTATGGACAAAAAATGAGTGAAGGACAGTGTCAACACAGGTACAAACTATAATAGTAGTCGATACCAGGGCTATCAATAGTCTCATATTGAGCTTTGATAACATAGTTGCTAGTGCATGTGCTATGCTTAACAACTATGATATCTAAGGACTTATCCCCTAGATATTTAATATGTAAGGAGACACCTCTCAAACAATGGCATACTACATCGAGGCAGACTGGTTACTTTACATTAGATATTACTATCCTGCACAAGAACTAATCTCATTTACATGAAAATTGGGTGCCTGGACAGGCTCTCTTCGTTCTAGGTGATTGTAAATCGGAATTTGCTGTACTACCGGTTGTTGCACCTGGACAACCATAGGCTCAGGAGCGGGGGAGCTGGGGGCATGACATGTGCATGTTGCATTGGGATTTGGTTGTTCTGGGGGGTCAAGGCGTTGGGTTGTGTAATTGGGGTGCTGGCTAAAGGGTGCGCTGGTCGCGCTTGGTTTGACTTTTGGTATAATCGGGTGGGAACAGGTGCGGGGGGGCATTGTCGATGTCGTTTAGTTCAAAGTCGTGGCCGTCTATTGTCAGAATGTTGTCGCGAATGTAGGCGTTTGCCCCTTGTTGTCTTGCATATGAGCGCAAAACCCTCATTACCCCACGTTTCCGTCTGCTTTCAGGCGGTTCATCATGCCTTAGGTATACCCCTCGGAGTTCACTGCGTCCAAGTTTATATGCGTTTCGTAGCAAGTTGTTACGTAGACCGAATGAAGTAAAGCATATAAGTATAGGGTGTGGGTGGTTGTCAGTTTTCCTGAATCCTGTGGGCAATCTCGATATGTGTAAAGTGTCATCGGGTGAGATGGCCACCTCTGTTATTCTTGATAGTGAATTCATCAGTGTGTCTAGATTTTCTCCTTGATTGAAAGTGTAACCAAAAACTACAATGTTTCTCTTTTTTTTTTTTTTTAAATGTCTTTATTGCTCTCGACGTAATACATCGTTCTTCCTTGCAAATATGACAAAAGGAACCACCACCAACTTAACACAATGGTATATACAATGAAATGAAGATACATGAATAGTTCTTATCAATTACATTTCTTATTTACATATATATTCAGCAACTTACCATTTCGGTAAGAAGTACATTATTCACATATACAATGTGCCTATTACCATTCTGCCTTTATCATCTTATTCTAACAATCTGTTCAGTAATACCTTTTTAAATTGATTCTTAGACATTGTTTCTTGAGCTTCTCTGGGTAATGCATTCCAGATACCGATACCCTTATAGACACTAGATTTCCTGAATTTTTCCTTTTTCGGCCTTGATAAATAAATCAATTTTTTAATTGATTCCCTTGTCTGTGGTCTTTCATTTTCATTGTTTTTAAGCTGTAGACCTCCTAATTTATACAATCCTCTTATTATGCCCAACAATAACATTTTTCTTCGAACATCTGGGTGTATAACTTTACATTTCGCTAACAAATCTTCTGTTCTTATGTATTTTTCTCCCGAGTATGCCTCTTTCCCTAATGCTATTCTTAAACCCCTATAGATACCCTTATTTAATTTTTCTTTAATTCCTATATTCGCACCTTCTAATAAAAACGACCCATGATCTGCTATTGGTAACAAGCATGTACGCAGTACATTCAATGCCGTGTTTTTCTTAAGGAACCTTCGTAATCGTCTAAAGATATTACATTTTTCTTGTAGAAGTTTCAACAATTTTTCACAATTTTTATTAAAACTTAAATTGCTCTCAATTATTACTCCTAAGTAGTTCATATGATCTCTGACTTCTATAGTGATTCCTTCAATTTCTAATACCCCTCTTAGTTCTTGTTTAATCTTTACCTTAGGTCCATGATATACCATCTTGGTTTTGTTTAAGTTCATTGTTAGCCGATTGGCCGTATACCAATTATACAATTTTGCTAAAGTAGTTTGAACATTGTTTTCAGCTTCCAAAATAGTTTTCCCCCTGCACACTACTACTAAATCATCAGCATATAAAACATTAAAGGTATCAGGAATACAATATGGTAGATCATTTATATATACCAGGAATAGCAAAGGGCCCAGTATGGAACCCTGTGGTACCCCTAGTGTGACATTCTCCTTGCTTGAGTATAGTCCATCATATCTAGTATAGCAAGATCTGTTACTCAAATAACTTCCAAACCATTTTAATAACAGTGGACCTACCCCGGCATCTGATAGTTTCTGAAGTAAAATAGAATAATTTACGCAATCAAAGGCTTTCTTGATATCGATATACAGGGCTATTGATATGTATCCATTATTTTCCCCCTCCAATAAATTTTGAATTAGTTTAAAGATGGCCCCCCCTGTACTTCTATTTTTTCTAAATCCGTATTGATTGTCATTGAAATAATTTATGTTTTCCAAAAAGCCGTATAATTGAGTATGGACTATACGCTCAAGAATTTTACCCACCACTGACAAAACACAGACCGGCCTCCAATTGTTGATCAACGCTAAATTGCCCTGCTTTGGCAAAGGCGATATCCTACCATTTTTCCATTTTTCGGGGAATATATTGCTTGATATACATTTTTTTAGTAGTTGTATTAGATAAATTATACTTCTATAGAGATGATCTTTTAATATTTCACATTTAGTGTTTTCCATACCTGATGAGTTTTCGATGTCTATGCTTCTAACTATTTTACCTACATTATTCAGATCAATATTTTGGACATTTATTTCAAAACCTTGGTCGTTGTATCTTATGACTGATCTTCTCATTATTTCTGATTTCAGACTTTCGTTCAGATTATTACCTATATTACAAAAAAAGTTATTAATATATGAAGCACTAACATCCTTTTCTACTATATTTCCATTTTCGTCCCTAAAAGTTATAACTGGCTTATTACTATCTGGTTTTATTAGACTGTTAACTTCTTTCCAATATTTCTTTGGGTTTCCCTTACATGTTTCTAATTTTTCTGCAATTTTATCTTTTTTAAATTTGGTTAATTTGGATTTAATCCTCTTTTTTAGTACAATCATATTATTTACAATTCTATCATGTTCTTCCTGTCTCATGGTCTTCTTTCTTCTTGTCAATTTTCTGCACAGTCTGCGTTTTGATCTCAGGTCGTTTTCAATGTCTGGCGGGAGTTTTGGTGCATCAGGTTTTGTTCTGCATCTTTTAGACTTGATAGGTGCTTTCTCGTCCAAATATATCTTTAGTTCTTCATGCCATAGGTTCCATAGATCATTGGCTGTAAAATTTTCTTTACATTTCTCTCCTACTGTTTTATCGATGTGGTAATCTAATTCTTCTGGTTTGATTTTAGAATAATTTCGAGTATTTTCTTCTTGGATCTCGTATTTAATTTTCTTTTTCTTTTTTAGTGCAAACACAATCAAATGGTCACTGAAATACAAGTCAAGTGTTCCTGATTTCTGAATAAATAAAGCATTAGTGAATATTGCATCAATACTTGTGCTATTACCAATATTTGGGTGAGTTATTGTTGTTATTAACCTTTTTAAATTATGTTTCCTTAGTATACTCATTAAATCTTTGTTCCTACAATCCCCCCGGTTTCTTGCATCTAGATTAATGTCCCCCATTATCCATATTTCGGTTTTCTTGAACTTATCGCTATTACAAATGCTGTTTATGTAGTTTTTAAATACGTCAATGTTATAGCCTGGTAATCTATGCATGTTTACAATTGTCATTACTCTATGCCCTGGTCGCATAATCTTTAAAACCATCGATTCTAATTTTTTACTCATAGTATCAAACTCATCAACACGTTCTGTGTACTTTGCCCATCTGTCGTTTATATATACTCCTATCCCACCCCCTTTCCCTATTTCGCGATCTTGTCTAAAAAATTTAAAATTTGGTATGTCAATATAACTATTACTAATATGTTTTTTCAAGAGACTCTCTGAGATGCCAATTATATCAAAATCTTTTAAATTATTCTCGATAACTTTAACCTTAGTGAATAAGCTACAGACATTCCAATGACATATTTTCAATCCTTTTGTTTTACTTATTAAATCTGTTTTATGTGTCATTTAATTTACCTCTATTATTTATGTTGTCAACATTATACAAGACTGGTACAATAATAGGCAGCTTACATGTTTTTAAATACAATGTGGATTTTATGATTTGTATATATGCAACACACCCCTGGACAATTTGGTCAATGGATGTAGAAGATAGTCGTTCATTTAGTGTTATTATATTTTTGACCATCCTTAACATTGCAATTTTTGCATACCATAACAAAGCATCGCCATCATTTATTATCTTAGATACTATATTCTTATATTTTGATACTTATAAATATGCAACCACTGTATTATAGAAAATTATAAACTTCTAAACTTCTGCCTCGTTCTCCTGTGATTTCACAAATACTTTATTTACGCCTACGTTGCCAACTTTCAAATAAATTCATACTCCATAATAAGTCCTATACATATGTTGTTCAATGTGGATCCAGCATGGAATCCCAACTTATATATTGATATTATACATCAAACCAGTATGGATTCATTATTATCGCTACAAAATATAATACATATACAGTGTGGATCCGGTATGGAATTCACATTTATATCGTGATAATTTCACCATAAATAATACCTTAAAGTGCGTTCTATATAAATGATGTTCAAAAAATGAGGATCCAGTATGGAAAACCAATTTATGTCTTGGTATTATGCATTGAACCGGTATGGATTCTTATTTTCGCTACAATATAGTGTATTATATGTACAGTGTGTATCCGGTATGGAATTCGCACTTACATCGTGATAGATTCCAACTAATTGTTTGCACATGAAGGAATGTATATGTTATTACTCTTGTACACAATAACTCCAATTCAGGCAATAACCGTATACATATTTCTGGGTCCTGTATGGAACGCCAAATGACTTCCCTCGTAATTTTTTTTTTCCTTTTTCGTGAAAACGTATTCTCTGAACCCGGTATGGAATTCATGGGATATATCTATTTTCGTAAATCCAGTATGGAATTTATGCACAACCTTCTCCCATGTATATATATATATATGTGTATCCAGTATGGAATTTATGCGATATAATTGTCTGATCGAATCGAATACAGAAATCCAGTATGGAATGTCTGAGTGTCTGCTCTCCAAAATCATATGAGTCCAGTATGGAACTTATATATATTTCAATTATTGGTGTATGCCGTTCCTTTTATTTTTGATGTAGGCCTTCTGGACTTCTCTCGCCATTTCCTCCAGGGCGCTCGTCGTAGGGTGTGTCCCATCTCGTAGTTTTTCGTGCCTTGGTGCCCTCCTTCCTCCTCGGTTTTTGGGTTGTACGGGGTGGTCTATTCTGGCGGTGATCTTATTCGAAGCCTTGTTTACCTCGTCAATCTCTTTGTTTAGGGCGATGGTTGCTCTCTTTTGTCGTATAGTAAAAACGCGATGAGTTATCTACTTTGCCCCCTGAGGGGTCGGTGGTAGGCGTATTCTTTGGGGCTGTGCCTGGGTTTGCGATTAGTTTGGTACTTAGGATGTCTATTTGCGTTTGTAGATCAATTAACTTTTGGTCAGTTAGTTGTTGTTTTGACATTGTCTGGGCGGCCAGTGTGTCTAGATTCATTGTTATTTGAGTAATGCTTTTGGTCAGTGCATCAATATCCCGCTGCGTTTGAGCATGAAGATTATGGAGGCCATTATCTAGATCCGCTTTAGTAGTCAGGTTCCCAATTTCTGCCCGGGTTGGAAGAGCATTTACCCTCTCTAGGACCGCGTCTATAGATACTATAGGGGGTGCGTGTGTCTGCGGTTGGGTATGAGTTTGCGTGATTGCTAGTGTATGTGCTTGTGCCTGTGCTTGTGCTTGTGCTTGCGGTTGTGATTGTGCCTGTGCTTGTGCTTGTGCCTGTGCTTGGGCTTGTGCATGGGCTAGTTGTAATTGGGCTTGTGCTTGGGCTTGTGCAATTTGTGTTTGGCCAAGTTCGATTGAGTCGTCGGCCATTGTCGATTCGTTAGGCAAGTCCCAGTCTGTAACTGAGTCTGAGTCTGTATCAGAGCTTGCGTTTTCGTCTATTGGGCCTAATGAATTGTCGAATTTAGTGTTTTTGCTATTGGTTTTGCATGCTTTCTTTATGTGAGTATCTGGGAAAGATAAATTATGTATTGGTGGGCTGAGCGATAGCGATCGTGCGCGTTTAGTGTAAGTTATTTGGTTTGTTGGCGTGGTCAGCGGGTGAGCGATATTAGGTGTGCATCCCTTGTTACCACCGCGAGTGGCTTGTGGGCCCGGCATGTGTTGAATATATCTTCAATTTCCAGTCAAAAAGGTCAGGTTGCGTGTTTTAGAGTAGACTTACTTGCTCTCCGTGTGTTTAGGCACGTAGGTGCAATCCAAATAGTCTTAATTTGCAGTATTGCAGGTTCTAGCAGTAGCTTTTAGTCCCGGACCATGACAGCACGTCCGTTCACCTCGGCGCCATACTGACATTTTGATATCTATATAACTATATTTTGGAATTCACACAAAAGATCAGCTCGGATATATCATAACATCTCGACAATCATCAGGACAGACAAAGGGAAGGACATACACTACACAGTGGTTTACTAGGTCAGGTGTTGTCCTTCCATCTTGATAAGGAAAGATTTCCATTTACGGAATTTGTCCGGTTTGTTCTCTAGAAAGCATAAGAATTTTTAAACTTTCAGCTTTTCCCTAAATTCTAGGCTCCATTCCTTCACATTGAAGCAATTATTGTAAAACAATCTTTGCCTGTAGATACAAAACTTTAGACAAAGGGCAACAAGAACAAAGAACAACAAGTACATTGGTTTTGTAGTAATTGAGGATATTATAAAGTTTCTTGTTGTTCTTAAACAAAATGTTCGTGATATTTGATATCGTGTATATAAATATTCATTTCATCAGCCTTGACCTGTTTGAAGGTCATATCCTTTAGCCAGGGAACCGACAGCCGTAGTTGGAGGATGTGCAGAAACGTGCAAGGAACCTTGAATTTGTTCTGTATATCAATGTGTGACATGAGGCCTTTATCCCTGACTATGTCTTTTATGGAAATCGCAGCAAGTTCAACCAATAATATAAATAAGTATGGAGAAATACAACATCCCTGACATGTACCCCTGGTCGGGAAGAACCAATTAGTATGAAAACCTCCATTTGCCACACAGGTTTCACTTTCATTATAAATTGTTTTTATCCAGTTTATGAATATCGCACCAAAACCAAAAACCTGTAGGCATTTAAATATAGCCTCCCATGAAACCGAGTCAAAGGCTTTTTCTATGTTACTAGAAAATCGGAACAGGTTCTGGGACCTGGTATCTATTTCCGAGACGTGGTTAACTGAAAATGATGACATGGGAGAATCCAACCTGCCAGGTTATAGTTTCTACAGAGTAGATCGCTCCTGGAAAGAGAAAGAGACAGATCTGAAACCCAAAGTGGGTGGAGGAGTAGGGATCTATGTGAAACAGGGTATAAAAGTCGATGTAAAATGCTACGAGTACCTCAACATGAGCAATAGACATTTAGAACTGCAGGTTATAAAATTAGAACGAGAACATGCAAAAGATGTGGTTTTTCTAAACGTATACAGACCAACTGGAGGCAACAAAGACCTATTTAAAACCCTTTTAATGGAACAACTTACTGACCTAGAACAAAAAAACCTTGAGTTATTAATCATGGGAGACTTTAATATAAATATACTAGAACATACACCCGAAGTGACAAACTTCTTAGCCGATATGAAGCAACTAGGGTTTCAACAACAAATTGAAAAACAATACTAGATACAGTAAAAATATCTCTGCAATAGATTAAATTTTTACTAATACAAATGATACAAATATATCGGGCATACTAGACCTTGCTCTCAGTGATCATCAGGCTATATTTATAATAAAGAAAAAAACCCAACCCCATAGAAAAAGCAAAGAATATAGAGCAAGATTATATATAAACTATAACCCAAACCAATTAAGACTTCATCTACTAAACTGGAACTGGGAAAAATTCTGCGAAACAAAAAATACCACAGAAAAATGGAACCACCTGACTGAAGCGATAGATGCCTACCTAAACATACACTGCAAATACCGCACGTTTAAAGTGAAAACAAAAAACCAACCTTGGATCTCAATCGAAGAGGTAGAAATAACCAGGGATAAAAACAAGCTGCTACGTATAGCAAGAGGGACTGGGTTGAAAGAGGACTGGGACAAGGCACGCTTAGCTAGAAACGAGGCAAACAAAAAAATCAAAAAGGCGAGACAAACATACATAATAAAAAAACTTGATGAAACAAAATCTGATCACCGTAAATTTTGGCGAACAGTAAATAACATATTGCCAAATGTTGACAACGACAAGGATCCATACAAAATTGAACTTAAAGATGAAAATCAAAACATTGTAGACGACGTACCAAACTTTATAAACAATTACTTCACCTGCGTCGGCCCAGATTTAGCCTCCGATATGTATGTACCGTGGATGATGTATGATAAGACAAACCTAACACAAATGGACAAACTTACAACTGACAAAGCCGAGATAATCGAAATTGCAAAAAATCTAAAGGTCTCAAAAAATTCACAGATTGAAGGGATAACTATAAAGTGTATCGTGACACTATGTTAGCGATACCGAACAGGTTTGTAGAACTGTTTACAAATTGCTTTGAGCAAAATGACCTACCGAGCAGCTGGAAAAGTTCAAATGTTGTGCCTATCCCCAAGGGGGGAGACGCCAGACAAGTTAACAACCTTAGGCCAATCTCGTTACTGCCCGTAGTTGCAAAATCAATAGAACGAGTTGTGCATAATAAACTGACCAAATTTCTAAATAATCATGATTTAATGACTAAAAACCAAGCTGGATTTAGAAAAGGACATTCAACAACTGAAGCAATAGCCCAATTAACAGATAATATCCTCGCAGACAGAAACGTTGGCAAAGAAACTAGCGCCATATTCCTTGACTTTGCCAAGGCGTTTGATACGGTAAATCACGATATATTGTTAAGCAAGTTATACTACTATGGGATTGGCGAAAATTATGCATGGTTTAGAAATTACTTATCTGGAAGAAGCCAAACTGTTAAAGTAAATAATCAAATTTCCAAAGCAAATATGGTTATCTGCGGAGTCCCTCAGGGCTCAATCTTGGGTCCGCAGTTATTTTTAATTTATATAAACGAATTAACAAAGATATTGAAACATGCACAAATTGGCCTTTATGCCGATGACACGGTATTATACCTATCAGACAACTGTATGCAAAACATTAAATTGAAACTACAGGAAGATCTGGACCGAGTAGAATTATGGTGTTTACAAAACAAGCTGTCCTTAAATAAGAAAAAAACCAAAACGATGTCCTTTCATTCAGGTTATAGGAAAAGGGAAAGACATGAACCAGTGTATAGCCTAGGTGACACTTTATTGCAAAATGTACCTAGTTACAATTATCTCGGTGTTATTTTGTCTCCAACCTTGGATTTGAAATGCCATATACAAGGTCTGTATAAAAACTTATCTCATAAACTATATAAACTTACAAAGATGAGGCCATACATGACAAAACATGATGCGCTACGATTATATAAAGCTTGCATACTTCCTTACTTGGATTACTGTGATATATTGTATATGTCGGCAATTTCAAATGCCATATACAACGTCTGTATAAAAACTTATCTCATAAACTATATAAACTTACAAAGATGAGGCCATACATGACAAAACTGCTGCACTACGATTATATAAAGCTTGCATACTTCCTTACTTGGATTACTGTGATATATTGTATATGTCGGCAAATCTCCATGTTATAAAAAAACTCCAAACTTATCAAAATAAGTGTATTCGTGTGTGCCTAAAACTCCATAGAAGAACTCCAGTGCATATTCTTCATGCAGTAGCAAACATACCGTACCTTAAGGACAGGCGCCAAATGCATCTTAAAAACTTTATGTATAAGAGAGCACACGAAACAAACCGCGTGTTAAATATATGTGCACCAACTCGTGCAAATGATGCGCCCCTGATCAGATTACATAGACCAAACTGCTTGTCGTATGAAAGATCTATTGAATATAGAGGTGGAACCTTATGGAACCAGTTATCGCCACTGGTTCGAAATACTCCAAGTTATGTGTACTTCAAAAATCTGACAAAAACACTATTAAATGAACAAATACCGAAATTGTAACTGGAATATTAATCTTATTTACATGCCTATGATATGTTTAGAGTGTTGTCTTGCCTGATCCTTAACCAACTCAGTTGATTATATGAACCAAAGTTGTCACAAAATTGTATGGGAGTTGTGAACCCCGTGTTTTCTCTGTGTAAGCTGAAAATTTTGGAAAACAGATAAATGGGGGCTTGACTGGTTCTCCAGTGATTGTATGATAAGCAATAATACAAATAAATTGTGGAACCAGATGTGTGAGACTAAAAAAGCTATTGTATAGGGCAAAACAATGAAAACCAGCTATTACTGTAGCATAGCTGATTGCCACCGCCCATTTGTTGACAAGTATTACTATCCTCACACAATCTATGTTTAATTGGAACTGTGTACCAGATTATGTCAATAAAGGAAAGTTTACAAAACAAAACAAAAATAGTCTTACAACATAAGGAAGCCTGCTTTGCCCGAAATGTTCAGACAAACAATAACATTCTGAATCTTGTGAATATTGGAACCAATATACCTGGCTTTCATGAAGCCAGACTGATCGTCCTGCATTAGATATCGGAGGGGATTTTGCATGCATAGAGCCAATAGTCGTGTCAGGATTTTATAATCCGAATTTAATAAGGTGATAGGCCTCCTCAGTTCAGCTCTAATTTGCTTAGATTCTTTTTTGCTATGAGAGAAATAATTCCCCTGCGCTGTTCTTGACTTAAAACTCCCACTCTTTGTGATTCAAGAAAAGAATCCAATATAAGCTGCTTAACCTCTTCCCAAAAATATTTCAGGAACTCGACCTTTAACCCATCTGAAACTGGTGCTTTGTTGGTATTAAGTTTTTTTAAGACCAGGGCCATTTCCCCCAGGGAGATGTCTCTTTCCAGGGATTCCTTATCCGCTCTGGTCAACATAGGGATGTCATGAAGGTTCGCTCTAGAGAAAAAGAAATCCTCTAAATGAGAGGGAGGATCTGCTTGTGTATATAGCTTCTTTTTTTTCCCTTTTTTTTATATTTTGTATTACACTTTACAGGCAGTCTGCGAGTAGCAGGTTTTTTATGCCTTTTCATGGCATTTACAGTATTTGTATCAACAACTATTCCAGTCAAGTATACATATATACAAGTTGATAGGTGATAAATGATTTGATGTAATGTGATGAGATGCTATATATATACCGCTAGCCTTACCTATATATTAACAATCATTATATTCACTCATACAATGCTCGGCTCTTAAGTTTCACAAATTTTTTATACGAGTATATAGATATTGCGTCCTGCACCTCTAAAGGTAAGTCATTCCAGATTCGCCCCCCTTCATACAGAGGATTTTTTTAAAAGAAGTTTGATCTAGGTCTTCTTAGCTTGACAATTCTTTTTGCTTGATTTCTTGTTTTCGGATTATCATTCTTAGTAACATGTTTGGTGGCAAATCTCCTCATGAACATATACAGGAAATAAAGGCGTCTACAATTAAGCTCATCCACATCACATCTTTTATGAAGGTCCTTAACACTTACATCTCGTATCCCCGTTTTTGTACAGATTCTTAATGCTCTGTTTTGATTTTTTTGCAGCTTGGCCAACAATTGTTTAGTCGCACCATTCACGAAGTATTATAATAGCTGTATAATTCACCCAGGATTTTCTTGGAGTCAGACAATAAAGTGTCCTGATCAACTTGTAACTGAGTAATGTTTCTATCCATAGCCCTTTTTTTGATAATGTTAAGAAAGTATTTATTAGGTTTTTCATCTTTCAGAGCCCATTTACTTCTAGATCTAAAAATAAGGGAAAGGGCCTTCTTTTTTTCAGAAAATGTTAACTCTTCCTTCAAAGTGGCAATTCTTCCTTGTAGATCCTGCATACGATCCATGTCAGACTCTCCTGTCTCATCCAATTTAACGGATAATTCTTGTAGTAACCTAGTCTTGTTTTGCAATTCTATTTTGTCTTTAGGCTTCTGCTCCTTAGAGTATTTTAGTGTGAATTCCTTTATCTTAAATTTGATATAGTCCCAGCGTAGCATGGGAGGGGTGGAGGACGTTTCTTTCTTAAGCTTTACCAATTCTTCATTTAATGCCTTAGTATATTCCCTATCTCCTAAGAGTAGATTATTCATTTTCCAATAAGATGGGCCCCTAGCACCCCCTTGTTTACTAGAAAATGGCCAATGTCTACCCTCAACTGATTGCAAGTGGGAGGGAGACTGTTGTATATATATATTTCCGAATACATTTTTTACTGCATTTCAAACAGGAGTACTCCTTAGTAAGGAAGAAGAAGAAGAAGAAGAAGAAGAAGAAGAAGAAGAAGAAGAAGAAGAAGAAGAAGAAGAAGAAGAAGAAGAAGAAGAAGAAGAAGAAGAAGAAGAAGAAGAAGAAGAAGAAGAAGAAGAAGAAGCAGAAGAAGAAGAAGAAGAAGAAGAAGAAAGATAGACCTAGCTCCCTTTCTAAATAACCAGGGTCATAAACACCGCAGTAGAAACCTAAACCTTGTTTGTATTCCTCCTCGGGGTCTAGGTTTAAAACACAGGAATGCCTTATATCATTACAGACTTTGTCCTTCTTGAACAGGTTTTCTAAGAGCTGTAGTAGGCTTCTAATGAAACTGGTTTCTACTGCAAGTATGAGATAGTCAACAGGTCTTATCTTCTCTATTTCTCTACAAATGTTACAGGTTGCACTGGACCTGAGCCAAGCACAAATATTGAAATATATAAGAAAGGTATAAGAAATGTATAAGTAAAACTGTGAGCTCTTGCATAGCAGAAGTCTAGGCATATATCCCATATGAAACGCCCTGAGAGCTGTATCTAGGCCAGTGTGTCAGCACACAAGCACCCAAGGTGAAGGCCAGTAGGATGGAGCATTAGGGCCAGTGGGTCAGCGCCTGTCCCACTTAGCAGGGATGGATCATTTGGGCCAGTAGGTCAGCGCCTGCACACCTACTGCCCCACTTAGCCTGGGTCAGTAGGACAGGTCATTTGGGTTAGTAGGACAGAGAGTTGGGAGTGAGCATTTGGGACGTCCGAGTGACATTTTACATAATTACAAGGTCATTTCAATGGGATTTCTCAGGTTTTCACAGAATTTTGCCCCACTAAAGCTATATACTGCCTCAAAGTGTGTATCCTGGGGATTTTATATTGTCAAATATGACAAGCCACATAACAGTAAACTTATTTTGAACCACTCCCTTAACCCCTATGGGGCTAAATGGTATGTAAACGGAAAAATGTCCGTCCGAATGACATTTCACATAATTACAAGGTAATTTTAATGGGATTTCTCAGGTTTTCACAGATTTTTGCCACACTAAAGCTATATACTGCCTCAAAGTGTGTCCCCTGGGGATTTTCCTCCTTATAATTGATAGTGCCTACCTAACTCTGTACTCCTGTTAATCTAAACGACATGTAATGTATATTTAGGGACCTATAATTAAGGTAAAATACTTGTCATACCCCTGTATGAAACAACTCAGTGCAAAGGAAGATACTCATTAACACTCACCAGAACACCCAAAACCTAACCCTTAGACACACTTCAACAAGAAATATTAGAAATGGGCAGTCAAATCATATCACAAATTTTATTGCTGCCCCTTAAAAGGAAAACACCCAAATGTCACTCGCCCGGACATCGTTTTTAGGGTGTATAGGTTCACTGAGTTGCCATAGCAACGGTTTTCATATTTAACTTATAACACTTCATGAACAGGTGACCCAATACCTATACATTACCCATAAGAAAGACCTTTGAGATACTCCAAGGTTTATTCACAGATCCCCCATTTCACACCAGAGCCCCATATGCACACTCTCTGTGATTCATGACCTTTTAATATTAGTAAAGGTGCCAATTACACCACAAGCTCACCTTTTCAGAGCTTTCCAGGTATTGGCATTTCATGTCCCAGTGCACTTTTCAAACTCTTCAATAGTGGATGCTACGGTCATCGGAGGTTTACCCGACGAGGTAGCCATATCTATCGATATGCAATACTACGTCCCTCTCACTACACTTAGTTTTCGAGACTGTGTGGGGGATACCATTCTAACGTGCTCAGACTTTATCTATGCTACCCCTACTACTGTGAAGTCGTGTTTGGCAGCCATCATAAAAGGCAGGGACACAGATGCCTTAGCCTGGTGCCAGGTGCGGTATGTGCCCCAGCCATCTTTTCAGGATTTTGCAGTGCGCATCAATGCACAGTCGGTACTGGTTGTATCGAAGGAAAAAAAGGGACAACTTCTATGTGACAATGACCCAGTCCAGGAAGTGAACATTTTTAACTATGCAATTATAACAATTGGCTGTAACTGTGCCTTCCAAACGACAAACATTTGGATAGGCTATCAAATTGGGAACTGTGGCATTGAGCCGCCTCCAGTTGCAGTGTCTTTTCCCGTCAATCTACCGTTTATTAAGGCATTTAACCTGAGTACAGCTTTTCACCTAAACTTTAGTAGAGAGCCCCTGGCCGTTCCGGATCCCGTCCCGGCCAGTCAACGCCAGAAACCTCTGGCCGAGCCACAGCCCTCCAAGGGTCATGACATATGGACAGTTGCTGCAAAGATAAATGCCGACATGCGGAACCCTCCTCCGGCTGATATCAACCCGCAAGATGTCAGCTGGGGTTCCGTTGGTCACGTCCTGGGCTCGGCTTGGCGCATAATCCTTGGATCCGTAGTGGTGCTGGTTGTCGCTGTGGTCCTGTTCTGCCTTTGTAGAAAGCAAAAGGTGCCGCTGATGGCAATGGCGACCGCCTTGCCCTCAGCGCAAGCATCAGCATTTGGGGCAGAGCAGGGTCTGACTACACAGCTGCACTGCACAACTACCAGTGACATTCTGATGGGGCTACTCATCCTAATAATGATGGCACTACTGTTCTACCTGCTAAGAAGGTGCCGTCAGAACCGCAGACACGGCCAGGATGGAGTTTACCTCCAAGTGTCAACGCACAGAGGACAGGTGGACTGCTACGTGTCCCCAATGCCCATACCAGGAGTGTGTACCTTGGTGGGTGAGGGACCACCCATAACATCAGCAAGCCTGTCGTGCTCCTGCTGTAAGATGAGTCTCCTGCCTAATTGGGGGGCGCAGCTTCTAGTGACACAGCCCAACGATGCCGCCCCTCCCGTGACCTTCATCCTACCACCGGCCATTGATGTCCCATGGGCACTCGCCCTCTTCCTCTGTTGCCGTGCACCAACTAACTTGGTGGCCAGGCTTGTACAGATCAAAAATGGGAGAATGACACTCATTGCCGGCCCAGATGCGAGACCTGAAGGTGAATGGTCTGTCACAACGCTCTTGGCGGGAGCCTCGGCAGCACGCAGCCAGCAGGCTATACAACCTGCTGGACAGGCAGCGGCAGAATCACAAGTATAGATGAACAACGCCTAGTGACTATGAGACTTTGCACAATATGATATGGACGATGTATAAGTAGTGTTTTCGTAGTCGGTGTGAGGATCATTATTTAGCACCTTTTCAAGTAACTTTTGGCACTTATAAGTGACACTACCGGCTTTTCAGTTGTGGTTGCTTGTGCGTAACCAGTCGGATTATCAACTTATTGGATACTGACCCTGTTGTATCTTATTAGTTTTCAATTTTTTGTAGGTATGTAAACCCTGCTACAACTTTTTACTAATTTGTAATGTATAGCATGGCTGTATTTTATGGTCGCTTTTCCCAAATGCCGTTCTTTGAAGGAATCACCGATGCTCTATATACCGATTGTCCCTAGCTCAAGAATTGATTTGGTGTCGAACCAGAGTAAAATATATAAAAATGCTAATTAATCTAGTGAACTCAGCTATAACAAAACGCTCACAACTATTTAGCAATATGAAAGTAAGACAGGTAAATGTCTTATGCACAAATATTGAAATATATAAGAAAGGTATAAGAAATGTATAAGTAAAACTGTGAGCTCTTGTATAGCAGAAGTTTAGGCATATATCCCATATGAAACGCCCTGAGAGCTGTATCTAGGCTAGTGTGTCAGCACACAAGCACCCAAGGTGAAGCCCAGTAGGATGGAGCATTAGGGCCAGTGGGTCAGCGCCTGTCCCACTTAGCAGGGATGGATCATTTGGGCCAGTAGGTCAGCGCCTGCACACCTACTGCCCCACTTAGCCTGGGTCAGTAGCACAGGTCATTTGGGTTAGTAGGACAGAGAGTTGGGAGTGAGCATTTGGGACAACGACCTTGACACTTTAATGCATGCAACCTCAATACTAGCTATATAAGCCAGCTACACCCATCATTCTGGGTTCTTAGACTGGCGTGTGAGGAACCTGTACCTGTGGAAATTACCAATAAAAAGAAGCATTTCAAAGTACCTCTGAGCAGATCTCATCTGTTAAGGGCTGACGCAGCCAAGAAGTTCTCTACCTACTACATCCCCATGGACTTAAACTACAGTATTCTAGTGATAAGTTACTCTAATGTTTGTGACATATTCTAGGACTTTACCAACTACAGTCCACATACACTACACAGCTCTCCCCATTTACCACATCTTTACCACACATACAACCAACCATCATATCACTGTAGACCGGTACTACGTGCTGGTCTACAGTTCAGCCCAAGGTGATGAAACTGTATCATGTCTGGATATAGCAGATATAAAGCATTTTCAACTCTATACCAACATCATGTTTATATTTCTTAGGATCTACCCATCTCAAGGTTTGGAGAGTTAGCAGGAAAGGGTTGAATACGTGGCCGATGTCATGAGTCCATACTCTATCTTGACCTTGCTAGCATCGGCTGTAGTAAACCACACACTCAATCTATGGACTTCTGTCGGTTTGTCTATGATGTGTCTCAAAATCAATACCTCTTGAAGTAAGGAGTAAAGAAGAGGGTTAAACTTTTTATGAATGTTGTTCAGTTCTTCTACAGATAGTTCTAAATCTATATGTATATCTAAATAACATAAGGCTCATGATTTTTTAATGGACTGAAATGATCTTTTAAGAATATGTAGTTTAAGATAAAGATCTACAACTTTTCGTATATCCTGTATAAGTTTTCAATATGGCAGGAAGAATTATTTTCCATATACCTCCAGATAAGGCGTTGCCAAAAATCATCCCCAATTAAAATTCTGTCTGTGGCACCACCATCTCCTTGACAGGATAATGCAATATTAAATAAAGAGGCTGCATCTAGCGAAACAAAGTTTAAGAGAATCTCATAGATGAGTTCAACAGGTAAGATGTCTAGAAAACACATGCTTCTATTACATAAATATATATATATATATATATATATATATATATGTACTATTATACATTTTAATTATATAATTCCGGCCAGGTCCATTGTTACCTAACTACGGTATCCAGGTTCGTTACTACAGACTCTCGGGTTACCATGTACCCGCCGCGTGCGGCTACGTCACCGGATTCTATTTACTGGGTCAGTTGCGCCCTACAACCTGAAGGTATAAGGCGTTTCCCTGTTTGGAAAAAAGATTTACTTTTAATATGGGCAGAAGGAGAGGGTCTGCGGCCCAATCCGCCCAGGGTGGCATTTTAAGGATATCGGGTGGCTCTACTGCTGTTAATGCTGATTCGGAGGATCAACAGTCACAAAAGCCTGTGACAACAGCAGAGACCATCGACCAGACGGGGGCGACACGAGGGACCGGGACGGAGGCTGCTGGGACCGACGGGGGCCGCTTGGACAAGTTGGAGAAAATGCTCGAAACAACTATTCAGAACTGGAGGAAATCAGACTTAACGCAGTATCGGAGAGTATCGTCGACGATAAATACAAGTCATCGAAAAGTTCTCGTCGTTCTAGGGAAATGCGGAAGTGTTTATCAAGCAGAGAAAGCGACTTATCTACTACTACTAGTAACAGTGACACTTCCTCGTCTAGAAGCATTTCTCGGGACTCAAGAAGGAAAAAGAAAGGTAGAAAATCTATTTTAGATGCCAAGAATTATCTTTGTGAGGGTGAAAAGTTAGTTTCTTACGAAAGATTTATACTTGTTAATGCAAAGATTCTAGAGAAACTTTAAGGCCTGGGAAAAAATGTGACAGGTTTTGTAAAGCATGTTATTCTTATTGCCGAAAAAGCGGATTCTAAGCTATTTACGGCAGAAGCATTGATAAGGTACGATAAGGCTATCAAAGAGAAGGCAAAGAGTGAGGGATTGAGGGTTTTTTCGTTTTTTTCTGGAATACTTTGGTTTTGTGGTGGCCTTAGAAAAAGTGACTGTTCCCAGCAAAATCTGTACTTTTTTGGGTATCGAAATTGATACAGAGGAAATGACTATTTCTCTTCCCGTTGAGAAGCTAGTGAAACTTGAGTCCGAAATAGATAGAGTTTTCACTCAGAAATTTGTTACCAAAAATGATCTTGAAAAACTTGACCAACGGCTCATTTCTTTCTGCTCCCACGTTGTCAGGGGGGGGGGGGGAGGACCTTTAGCAGACGCCTTTTCGATCTTTGTGCTGATACCCCTAGGGGAAAGAGAGTGGGTTTAAGCCACGAACTCGTTGAGGATTTATCTTGGTGGAAGAAACTTGTTAGAACATTTAACGGGAAAAGTATAATTCTGAAAGATTGTGGTCTAGTCCCAATTGTCACAGATTCTTCATTCACGGGTTTCGGCGCATGGTGCGGTAAGGATTTTGTGCTAGGTACTTGGGATAATGAAATTGTTTTTGATTCAGATTGCAATCACCAGGTGTCGCCACCTGGTTTCGATGTATTGACCAGATATATCAATGTTTTGGAGTTGTGGCCGGTGATGGTAGGGGTGAAACGTTGGTCAAACTATTTCAAAAATCGGAAAATTCACATTTGGACTGATAACATGCAAGTTTTGGCCATGCTGAACACTGGCAGGAGCAGAAATCGCACATGCATGGAATGGCTTAGGGAACTCTTCTGGATAAGTTTTCTCTTTAACTTTGAGTTTTTCGCCAGTTATATCCCTTCAAAAGAAAATGTCCTCGCAGATCAGTTGTCCCGGGTATCCCAGCCCGGATATTCAGCGTTGTGTATGGAACAACTATCAAAAATGGATATGTGTTGTACTTCCAGCCCCCAGTTTGATCGATCTAGAGTCGAGACAGTCGTTTCTTCAGAAATCAGCGATTTCGGAAAATACTCGGAAAACCAGGCAGGGCCAGATAAAATGCTACTCGAGATTTTGTGAGTCTTATGATATTATTCCTTTCCCGGCCACTCCTAGAAGCTGTTCACTGTTTGTGTCCTTCCTGTCTGGGAAAATGAAACCAGTTTCCATTAAGAATTACCTATCTGCTGTCCATTATCAACAAAAATCGCTAGGTTATTCTCCTCTGGTGGGCGACTTTATGGTTTCCCAGACAGCTAAAGGTATTGAAAGGTTGTTCTCCACTCCAGTGGTCGAAAAATATCCTCTAACCCCCGAGGATCTACTGGGTATTTTCAAATTCCTAGACTTATCAGTCTACAATGACTTGGTGTTTTGGTCTGCCCTTGTCTTGGGGTTCAGGGCACTATTAAGGATTTCACATTTGGTAGACTCTAATCATACTCTTCGAGTTTCGGATGTTTCTTTTCCGGATGGTAATTTATCTTTAACTATTAGGTCTTCCAAAACCTCTCAGTTTGGTAAGGTTCCAGTTTCGACCTATCTGGGGAATATTCGGGGTTCTCCTTTGTGTCCAGTTCCACACATTAGGCAAATGTTAGCCTCTAGGGTCTCCTTCCCTCACCAGTACTTGTTTCTTGAGGAATCCCAAGGAAAACTGAAAAAACTGAACTATCAGAGTTTTAATTCAAAACTAGAATTTTTGGCCTCAAAAATTGGCCTAGATGAGTCACGTGTCTCCACACATTCAATCAGACACGGTGGTGCCACCTTCCTTTCCAGAGTGGGATTATCCCTGAATGATATCCAGAAACGAGGAAACTGGAAGTCGAAGGTGGTCGAGAATTATATCCATGATACTGTATCTGTGATTCTTGAAAAAGATTTATCTGTATCCAACTTTCTTAAGGAATTGTCTTAAATTATTCTAAGTCAATTGTTATTGGCGGGTGTTTGGCTGGTGTTGTCTATATTTCCGCCAAACCAATTTCCTGTCTCATGTTGTTTATCACTATATTTATTACAGACCGTTAGCCGTAACTTATGTACTATTATACACTATAATTATATAATTCCGGCCAGGTCCATTGTTACCTAACTACGGTATCCAGGTTCGTTACTACAGACTCTCGGGTTACCATGTACCCGCCGCGTGCGGCTACGTCACCGGATTCTATTTACTGGGTCAGTTGCGCCCTACAACCTGAAGGTATAAGATGTTTCCCTGTTTGGAAAAAAGTTTTACTTTTACTCAATAAACCTGGTGTTGTCTATATTTCCGCCAAACCAATTTCCTGTCTCATGTTGTTTATCACTATATTTATTACAGACCGTTAGCCGTAACTTATATATATATATATCAATATAGTTGTACGAGGCACACAGTGCGAGCGACTGCTGATGTATGACAAAGCCTGATTCCGCAGCGTCAGGCCGTTCGTAAGTCCTTCACCCATTGGTTCTTGTAATCAGGTGTACAAGTAAATGTCTTTTAATTGGAGGTTTATTATATCACCCCAATCGGAACCCCTCTACTTTTGAAGGTAGGCTTTACCCTGTTCACCTGTGTTTTGGTGACAGTGCTGCCACAGTGTGGGGGATTTTTTCAACTGGTCCCTTGCCTTGTTCTGTATATATATATCACCCTTTTGTGTAGCACTTAACAATGATTAAAGCTGTAGTTTTTTAATGAGAATGACTCACCTAAGAGAAGACCAAAGCCTGGGTCCAAATGATGATTGACTCATGAGCCTGCAAAAAAATCATCGGCCCAGGTACCACCGAAGCCCGAGTCGGTAGAAACTGGAAATTCATGGAAGGAAATTTCATCCAAAATTTTTGCCCTACCATTAAAATTGGAGATGAATTTCTCCCACCAGGTCAGGTCGTCCAACAACCAGTCTGGTATTGAAGTATGATCGTCCCAATTTTTTTAGGGAATTTGTCAGGTTGATCACTCGACGAGTGAAAGTACGACCTCCCCTCACCACCATAGAGGCATGGGAGAGGAGGCCTGCCAACCTTTGGAGGTTTCTTTTGGTACAAGATTTCAGAGACTTGTAACTTCCAATACAGTCTCTTATTTTCTGTACCTTGCCCTTAGGTAGTCTTAGTTCCATGAGGACAGAATCAATGATAATGCCTAAGTATGTGACACATGTAGAGGGGTAAATGATTTTTTCCAATGATACTTGGAACCCCAAAAATTCCAAAACGGAATTTAGAACATGAAGTCCATGTAGACATTCTGCTTCAGAAGAAGCTACAAGTATGAAATTGTCGATATAGCCATAAACTCTATCGAAACCACAACGATTCATGGATCGAACAATAAAATTTGTAAATTGAGTGAAAATGAAAGGTGAGCATTTGGCTCCAAAACAAAGACAATTGTCTACTAAAAAGCAATCTGTACCATCAATGTTCCATCGTAGACCCTGGAATTTTCGATCTTGGGGATGGATATTAATAGATCTATAAGCGGATTTTATGTCCACCACACACATGAAATCCCCTTCATGAAGATTTTTAGTGACATTATCTAGGGAAATGTATGAGAAATTATCACAAGTACTATCCATTGCATTGTTAATACTTAGGCTTGCTGGTCTACTGCAATCTGTGATTGGTCTAAGTTTACCATTTGCTTTTGTAACTGCACCCAAAGAGTGGATACATTGTGGTTTTTGATCTACATAACCCAATTTCCCTTCTAAAAGTTAATTATTTACAATCTTATCCATCACAGCCTTAGCTTTTGGTTCCAAAATTGATGAATAAATGTGACAATCATAATTATTTACAAAACCATCATCCACTATATGAACGCCTTCACTGGCAGCAGAATAAATGTAGTCTGCGTTTGGATCTGTGGCACTACAGTGACAATAAGCCTCATTAAAGATGTTACAGGGGTTGAGTTGTGACGGAAAACCGCCCAAATCGTGACAACAACGGGATCCAGTGGGACAAAAACTGTCTACAGGTGTACATTTATCAAAAACATAGTTGTCCTCTGTAAAATAACCTTTTACATCATGTACATCATGAGAAAAACAAGAAAAACCATTGTCATTTTCTGTCGAATCCGCCGACCGAAAGTACGGTCTGTCATTTTGAAAATCTGACGCTGATACCTGCAAGTAATCAACAAAGACATCGTTCGCTGGTTCATCGAAGCTTGTTACCCATTCATTTAGAACTGTATCATCATTGTCCGCTGGGTACAAGCCGCTATGGCTGAAGCTGGTTTTCGGATCAACGTCGATACTGTCATCAACCTTACACGGTAATAACAAGCGAAATTCATGATAGTCTCGAACCAAACCGTCTAGAAGCGTGTCAAAGACATCGCAATCTATACATTCAAACAAAGTATTACAAATATCATCAAAATGGTCGGACAATAATGTCTGTACATTATACTCAATATCAAAAGGGTTTGAGGAAAAGTCTGGAGGGAAATTGAAGACAGGCGATGCTTGGTTCGAGACTAGCTCACTTCCTCCTCCTCCACTGGTATGGTCACGTTCGGCGTGCAGAGAAGGAATGTCCGAATCCTATCTTGTTGATTTTTAGCACTCTGACATCTTATGAGCGCCACCACAAGTGCAGACATGTTTCAGAGGACATGTAGCTCCTTTCTGGCATGTCTTTCCTTCGTGGAATGTCCAACAGAATCCGAGAGGAAGATTGGGGCAATTGATGGACGATGTCGATTGTTTCTCGGGCTTGTGGTACGTTGGCGTTGTGACACTGTCGATTCCAAGATGACGTTGTACGTACTCGTGTACGCCATAGCATACACTCGATAGACCCAAAACTTCTGCTCGTTCACGAACAGAGATGTCGTATTTAACCAGAGAGGCAGAAGTGTGGATCTTACGATTATCACATAGAAAATGAATGTGCTTGATGTAGGCTTGAACTTGTTCCTCGCCTTACATGGATTCGCCGAGCAGTAGATTGGCGCTGATAACGTCGTCAATCGTGCGATCCTTTACAGAATCGACTAAAAAATACGGATCCAGATCAAACTTGTCAAAACGCCTACGTTTTTGGTGACAGCAAGAAGACGTTGATGGCCCAGCATGTGCAGTAGTGGAGTCAGTAGCAGCGGTAGCAGGCACCGCACCGAAGGCTGGATTAGTAGCGGTTGTCGGAGTACCAATCGACGATTTCAAGAACGTCTGGAACCACACTGGCGGACTTTCAGGCTCAGGACTTGCTGGAGAGGGCCCTGGAATCGTAGGCGTCTTCACGATTGCGGGATTGAGAGTCGAGGTGGCACCAACTGTCATGGCGTCCATTCGCGCCATAAGGATGTCAAATTGGCATTGCTGCCGATCTAACTGTTGCTGCTGCCGAACCGTCGACTGGATGACACTCTGAAGTAACTCAGGAGAGACTTGAGACCCTGTAGAAGACTCTGGAGACTTTTCAGCCGTTGGTCATAGTTCTTCGGGATCCTCACCGGCATCGCCGTCGTCAAGCAGGTAGGCTTTGTTGTCAAAAGCCATTTTCTCCATGTCAATATTTTCACGTACAGTGGCATCACTGGTGTCCCGCTTTGTGGTTTTGCATACTTCCAATGCTTCTACGATGTATTTACAAAATTGTCCACCTCTAGGTGTATGGGAAAAAGAGCATGCCGAGCATGCTATGAGTTTTTTTCCCATGACAAAAATTCACAAAAAAAATTCTGTGTGAGTTGAGTTGATGTTGGTAGTCAAGTGACGCGGTGGTGCCGCTGCGCTAGCCGCGATGCCAATGCGCATGCTCCAGCCTTTACCTGGATAACTTCCTGTCCGGTGTCCCAAGTCATCCTGCCCATATAACCTTTGAGTTTCGTAAGTTCCAAAAAGGCTGTCACCGTCCAGTGATATCCCTGATCCCTTAATAGCCCTCACATGGTGAGGATCGTCAGGCAGGAATCGCGTCTTCAGAATGTTGTCACAGGGTTTATCATAAAACACTGATAATAACACCGTCTTCCTGAATAAGTATACAGAAGGAGAAAAGGAGGTAAATACTAGTCATCACTATAACACAGTACTGTAACTGTTTCTATAATGATTCTAATTAAGACGTTACCATAGAATATAACTTGTGATGCTATTGATTAAGATTCGTGAGAGAGAGAGAGATATAGTACATGTCGCTCACCTGGGTGCTGTTGAATAAAGTACGAGCGATATCGGGGCTGTACGATACGAGATATGGGTACCCCCATGACAAAGCATACGAACTATCTTCCATAGTGGTGTATAAAAAGGATTGTCGATGTGGAGGCTGATCGTGCATGTAAAGTATCGTAGATTTGATTCGATTCGACGTGGCATAACTGAATGAGTCCTCTCCCACCGCTATGCGACCACTCATCGTAGATTTGACCTATATCGTACATCTACAGTTGTCATAGGTGAGGCACCAGAGAAATTTTGCAAAACAAGGTAGGTTTTTACTTAAACTAAGGATCCGAGGTAGTTAATACATTATACCAAATGAAATAGAATCTAGAATAATACACCAATGAATGTTTTGTAGCATGACATTTGATATTTTTCTTACAAACCATCACCGAACGTAGAAGTTCCGTATTGTTGCTCAGTTATTCCAACTGTCGTACAAGTCAACATGTATTTATAGGAAAGCGATGGCTCTATCGTCAAACCTAATGTTTCGATTGTTTATATATAATAGAAATGGCAGATGCAAACCCAAAACCAAGGCCAAGTCGGGAAAAAAGGCGCCCAACTTGGCCTGATGAAGAGGTGGAGGCACTGATGCATGCACTTCTTAAAGAAAAGCCTATTCTGAAAGGAAATCTTCGTGGTCCGGGCGGGGGTCGGGTCAAGAAAGAAGAGGCCTGGGAGCGCATTACCAGTAAGTTACATTATAATATTCAGAAATGTGTGAAATATAAAATCATTATAAATATTTAAATAATCCACATAAACACAAAAGTATATAACTATATTAATATATATCCTTCGTAACATGCGACAAGTTCGTAAATACTTTTAAAATAAATCGTATTATTGTCTTACAGATGCCGTCAACGTGGTTTCACGATTCCGTCGCTACACCCACACATTTTGTGTCAGAAGCCAAAGGACGTGTAAGTATAAAATCTATGTATTTGTAAAAATCTATTTAGACTAATAATGAATAAAAAAAAAAGATTTTTTTATATATCATTGATTAGTATAGTTTGATAAACATTAAATAGGTTGTCATACAGAAGGTCTGATTAGAATCTATATATTTAGCGCTAATACTGCGACTATTGTTAAATAGCTTATGGTGACTCATGATTTGTTACAATACAATCTATATTAGTTTTTTCTGTAAAATGTTACTGATGGCTTGTTATCTTTAAATATAAACTTAATCCATAGAATATATACAAAATCCAAAATGTTGAAATTCGCTACATTGTTTTTCAGTACACTGATATAAAAAAATGATTTGCAAAAGGAACTGATATTACCCTTAAACCACTGACGAACTTAGATCTCCTTGCACTGGAATACGCTTGTCATGAAACCATAGCAGGTGAATATAAGATTTTTTTTGAATGGTTATTATATTATGAATATTCTACAGTTACTATCCTATATGCTTATTAGATGTATCAAAATTTAGACATATGCCTATAAATCTTATTGGCATGGCAACAAGTGGTAAGTGGCCTGTCTCTTAATTCCAGTATGTTAATTCTACTGTGGTCTCAGTGTAATAAATTTAAAATAAACATTATTCATTTAACCTATTACATATTATATATGAGTTTGTGAGTTATTAAATATTTAACAATTTATTATTGTAGGTATAGAAGGAGGTATGACGGCCAACAACATCACGGACGACGACAGCAATGCTAATCATCCACTCCGCCCGCTGTGAAGAGGAAGAGGAAATCATCTAGTCGTGCTGATGCTGCGACATCTGATACTGCCAAAACTGTTAATACTCCTGAAAACAGTGATACTGCTGATGCACCTCCTCATGAAACATCATCATGTGCAGACACAGCACCTCTTGCAACAAGTGCGCCTACCGAGGCCCCAAAGTTATCGTTCATGCAACCAGCTCAGGAGATTGCTGCATCTTGCGTGTCTGCTAATGCTACGATGATACAAAAACCTCTAGCTAATGCTATGATGATCAACCAATCTCCAGCAAGTGTGCTTTACCCTTTCCCAGCCGAGAATGCCTCAAGGCATTCCCGCGGCTACGGCCGGAGAATGCCTTGAGGCATTCCCATGGCTACGGCCGGAGAATGCCTCAAGGCATTCCCGTGGCTACGGCCGGAGAATGCCTTGAGGCATTTTTTTTGTAATTTGTTACTAATGCGTATATTTAATCAAGAAATACTTGATGGATTTTCGTAATTTTTTCAGAAGTGGTAGAAACTTGAATAAATATGAGGAATATATAATATTTTTGTCGAATGCCTCCTTGATTACGTTGATATAGAGCTATAAATATCGTGCGCTTAGTCTCAGCAGCGCGATATCGGAGAGTTACACTTCCGGTCACCCAAGTTTTCCTTTCCCGCCCGAACCATAACCATTTTTTAGCTAATCTACGTTATTAATCTGAAACAAAGTAATCCTGGACGATCTATAGATCATCAAGATTCTTCACATGTACATTTTGTGAAAATATATCGACCAGAAGTGGTTAGATTGATTATTAGATCGGAGACTAAGCCCCCACGTCTGACCACGTCAAGTGCCAGACAGACACTGAATATAGATCTAGATCTATGTATACCTTGTCGAGTATTTCAATCTGAAACAAAAATCATTCCTGCCTGTATAATATATATATAACGTTGAATCAGTCTCAAATCAACCCCAGAACTGTAGAAATTGATCATATACCTTGTTGAATCTTAAATAAAACACGCCTCCATGTGTAAAGCTAAGACTGAATCAATGTATATATCAGCCTGAACCATTCCTGCCTATGTGATCTAGCACGTAATGCTATTCTATGATTCAACTGAGAAGTGTACGACCACAAACGATATTTTGGTTTTGTATCTAATCTACGTTATCAATCTGAAACAAAGTAGACCTCGACGATCTATGTATCATCAAGATTCTCCACATGTACATTTTGTGAAAATATATTGATCAGAAGTGGTTAGATTGATTATTATATCGGCGATAAAGCCCCCACCTCCGACCATGTCAAGTGCCAGCTAGACACTGATACATTTATATCACCCTGAAACATTCCTGCCTATGTGATCTAGCACGTAATGCTATTCTATGATTCACCTGAGAATTAAGTGTATGAAGACGAAATATAATTGGTTTTTGTATCTAATCTACTGTATGAATCTGAAACAAAGTAAACCCGGGTGATCTATAGACCATCAAGGTTCTCCACATGTACATTTTGTGAAAATATATCGATCAGAAGTGGTTAAATTGATTATTAGATCGGAGACAAAGCCCCCAGGTCCGACCACGTCGAGTGCCAGACAGACACTGAATATATATGTATCTCTTGTCGAGTACTTCACCTACCTTGTCTTCTTTTCTCACTTCCAGAAGTATTCGTATGTAGATATAGTCAATCATTGTCCAGCAATCAATTTAAAAGTTAACTCCTCCTGGAGATGTCAATGCTGAATAGGCACAAGTCGAATTTTCCGATTTCAATATTATATATCAGCCTGGACATTAAATATATATGTAGATCATCCTTAGAGTGTGGGAAATAACCACATGTAGACTTGTAATGATGAAACTCCATTAGAATCCTTAGGCGAATCAATTTGAAGAGACCACTGTAATTTTGTGGTTTATTGTCGATGAATAGTATAATCAATGGCGAAATAAGCCAATATAGTCACTGCTCGCATCTGATTTTCAAAAATCGATATCTAAGTCCCACCATGTCCGAATTGCACATTATATATATCGAAAGAAAGCCCAGAATCTATATAATTTACGAATATTAATGTCTCCAGTCATATATTTGAAGTTAAATCCTAATAATAAATGATTTTCTAAATCGTGTCTTGCCCAGCGCCTAACTCTCCTACAGCTCCCATAGTAAAGGCTCAGCTTAGATGACCATTTCTTTGAATTCAATTCTAATTTCTCCGCTGGTTCAAATTGAATGATATTTCGTATGAACGAACCTTAGACAGTGTAGTTTGCCCTTATATAAGTCCCCGTCCATAGATTCAATGTTAAAAGCCTAGAAAAATACGTTTTGAAAGAGCTGTGTTAGAACCTAGCTATGGAGAAATAAGCCATTTTATTCACTGAGTACTTTTAATCTTCTAAATTCGATAACTAAATCCCACACTGTCCGAAATACACAATATATATATCAGGAGAAAGCTAAGGACCCGTAGTTTACGAATATTAATGTATCCAGTAATAAAATTTAAGTTGAATCCTCGTAATAAAAGATTTTCTAAATCGTATCTCGACCAGCGCCTGAATCCCCTACCAAGCCTATAGTATAGCTTTTAATCTTCTAAATTCGATAACTAAGTCCCAACTCGTCCGAAATACACAAAATATATATCGGGAGTTGTAGTTTACGGATATTAATGTCTCCGGTATTAGAATTCAAGTTAAATCCTCATAATAAATGAATTTCTGAATTGTGCCTGGCCCAGATCTGCAATCCCCTACCGAACCTATAGTAAAGTATAGAGAGTGCGTATGGCGCATCTTAATATTTCAATTACTTGGTGTCGAATCGACCAAAATGGACAATTTTATATCATCATGAAGCTGAGAGTGTGTAGTTTACCTTAAAATATACGAAAATTCATTTACCTAAGATTTATACCCCGAAAGAGATGATTTAGTTAGCTGAAACACAAAAATGTGTAATGCTGACTTTCTTTTTTCGAGTATTAATTCTAACCTGATCTAACCTGGACAATATTTACATAGAAACAAACCTTAGAGTGTGTAGATTATGAATATACATATGATTAATCATTAATCTAAAGTTTAAACCCTGTGCGACCTGATTTCTAATGACAGCTCGACCACCCTAGCTACACAGTATAAGCAATGGCGTATCGAGCTAGGCCAGAATTCAATGTGCGTAACTCGCATCGTAATATTTTGATATCTTGGTCTCTTCCGTCCAAATTTGCTAAAATACATACGGGAACGAACCTTGGAGTCTATAGAATGTGAAAATACACTTCCCTGTGGTTAATTCTAAAGTTTAAACCCGATCTGAGCTGATTTTGTGATCATCGTATGAAATTCGACTGAACCAGCAAGCCGACTGCGTAATGCCCAAGGTTAAATTTGAATTATTAAATCTGAACTCGTCAAACCTGTACATTATTTACATAGAAAGATAGCTTAGAGTGTGTAGATTATGAATATATATATGATTAATCATGAATCTAAAGTTTAAACCCAGTGCGAGCTGATTTCTAATGACAGCTCGACCACCCTAACTACACAGTATAAGCAATGGCGGATTGAGCTAGGCCAGAATTCAATGTGCGTAACTCGCACCTTAATATTTTAATATCTTGGTCTCTTCTCGTCTAAATCTGATAAAATACATACGGGAACGAACTTTGGAGTCTATAGAATGTGAAAATACACTTCCCTGTGGTTAATTCTAAAGTTTAAACCCGATCTGAGCTGATTTTGTGATCATTGTATGAAATTTGACTGAACCAGCAAGCCGACTGCTTAGTGCCCAAGATTAAATATGAATTATTAAATCTGAACTCGTCAAACCTGGACACTATTTACATAGAAAGGAAGCTTAGAGTGTGTAGAATATGAATATATGTATCATTAATCATTAATATAATGTTTAAACCCGTTGCGAGCTGATTTCGTATTATAACTTGACAACCCTACTGTTCGAGCAGTGACATGGCTTCCCATAGACTCAACCTTATAATCTAGATAGCACTCTATAGAGGTTTGCCGATCTTATTTTTAAAACGTTAGGTTAATTCCACCGTGTGAAGTCTGACATCCTCGTATAGCTGCTGATCAGACGAACATAATGCTGGTCTCATTTTACACTGTTGACGCCATAGGACACGCCCCACCGAATCCATCACTGAGGTGTGGTAGACACGCCCCAGAAAACTTATCACGTTGTTTAACAATACTTTAAACTCTCCAAAACCCATTAATTAGATGTTTATTACTGCACCGTGTTACCCATACTCTTTTTTGTATTTTTCTTAACGTATAGATCCTGAATTACACCTCGACCGGACATGTGAGTTCATATCGAATCAAAATCTACAAATTAAATTGGTTATGTGTTTTAGTTACCTCTTCCCTATGTTCTTCTTCCATCAGTTACATGTTATATGCTATCACGTTACCTTGTTAGTTTAGTTTAAGTTGTATAATCATGTAAGGAGAACTATCATCAACCGTAAGGTGTTATCAACCAGTCTCCTACCAACTAGGAAATCACTCTACCTCGTCAACCTTACACGCACCAGTCAAATTCTTGATTGTTTACGAGTTCTCCTAAATTCACCTTCAGGTACAGACCTGTATATTTTTCTCCCCCTAGTTTGCTGCATACAGTTCTACCTTATTAACATAATTGTCATAACCATTTTTACTGTACCCCCCAAAGATGAACGTGATAATACCACAAAAGTTATCCCTAACAGCCAAACATTGTATTTTCCATTCCAGTCACATGTTTCTTGTACTTACCGTGAAAAAGAAAGGCATGCCCAAAAACCCACCAATCCACGTGAGCGTGGAAGACATGCTCCGTACTCTAACACCAACACCCGACAACCAACAAGTGACTCGCTCAACCCCCCACCACTAAGAACACCATAAATACAAGAAATCTGGACAACATCGCGACGAACTCGCATGTGAGTTAGACTTTACCTTACTTTCACCTAAGGAGATTTATATAACAAATGTCTCTATAAACCACCAACCCTTGAGACAAAGGGGGCCCCCAAGCAACTCAAGACTGCATACCATCTTATAACATCCATAATGATGCTAAATCATAAACAAGTATGCAACAAGTTACCCCGTGCATCATATAACATACTACTGACAAATCACAGACCCACTCTTCTACCATCCACACCAAATGGCTGATCCCTTGAACCTAGGGAAAGGTTTCCACATAACACACTCAAATCTACAAAGTCTAAAGAACAAACCCAACCTTGTTAACCTAACTGTACAACGCTCAGGGGCACAAATCTTCACAATGTCTGAAACATGGCTGACCCCAAACTTCGACGAACATATGTTTCAAGTTCCAAATTATACCCTAATAAGAAATGACCGGGCATGGCTCAATGAAAATGGTGAAATCAAGGTAGGAGGGGGAGTGGGGGCCTACTTAAGGGATGACCTAGATTTTGAAATACTGCATACGCTAAATACAAGCACTCACACCATGGAAAACCTCTGGCTTCTTGTAAAACCACCTCGCCAGGCTAAACAACTAATATGTGTCATATACAGACCAAACCATGGCAATGTAGGAAGCTTTGTCGAAATTCTGCTAGATCAACTAGCCACTGTAGGTGACAAGTACGATGCAGAGATAACACTTTTAGGCGACTTTAACACCAAATACGCAGATAAAAACAACCCAGACGTACAACAACTAAAGAATCTGGAAATAGACTCAAACCTATCCCAACAAATAACAACCCCAACAAGATACGGTAATACAATTGACTTAATCTTTACAAACATGAAACATATTAAAGACTCAAAGGTGCTAAATTATAATCTAAGTGACCATAGCAGTATTTGCATTACAAAAAAGAAAGTTAAGAGTGAATACGAAACAAAACAGTACTATGGCAGGTCATATAAAAATTATTCCAAAGAAAACATGCAAAACAACCTAAGAGATGAGAACTGGACTGATTTCACAAAACACGTAGACCCGAACTCAGCGTGGAAAGACATGCTATACAAAATTGAGAAATGTCTTGATAGGCACTGTAAGAAAAAAATGCACCAAATACGTTACAGAGAAGAACCTTGGCTCACTAACCACATCACAGACCTAATAATTGAGAAAGATAATGCCTGGAGATGGGCAAAACAAACAAATTGTCATAACGATTGGACAAATGCAAAAAGATTGAGAAACAACACCAAAACTGTGATCCTCAGAGCTAAAAAAAGCTATATCCAAGACCAACAACACCTAGACTCCAATAAATTTTGGATACAAATCAATAAGCTGCTTCCCAAAAAAGCATCTAAATCCGAAATCAGGCTAAAAGATTCTGAAACAAATGAGGACATTGATGAAAGCCGTGTAGCCGACTATATAAACAACTACTTCACCAGTATTGGTGCGAATCTTGCTAACAAATTCGATAAACGTTGGGTACCGGCTGACGCACCATCCGACACGGCTATGGAAGAAATAATGATATCTAGTGATGAAATCTCGGACATGATAAAGACCATCGACACTAAAAAATCCTCAGCACTTGAAGGGCTGTCGGCACGAGTATTAAAAGACAGCTTCGAAATCCTGATACCCGAACTAACACACTTATTTAACCTTATCATCTCCACCGCTAAATATCCCCAAACATGGAAACAGGCTCGAGTGACACCTATACCAAAACCCGGTTTCAAACATGAAGTAATAAACCTACGCCCCATCTCACTTCTAGCACTTCCTGGTAAATTATTTGAAAAAATCATCCATAAACACGTATCAAATTATTTAAATGAACACAACCTCCTTAGCACTAACCAGGGAGGATTCCGAAAGAATTTTTCAACCACCCAGACAATAGCCGATTTCACTGATGACATTATCCAAGGAATTGATCAAAAGAGTATTACAATAGCAGCCTACATAGATTTCACTAAAGCGTTCGACAATGTCCATCACCAAATCCTAATCCATAGACTCAGAAATATTGGAATTCATGAACAAATAGTAAAATGGTCCGAAAATTACCTAACAAATAGATCCCAGACTACAATAGCTAACAACCAACTCAACCCCACAGCCTATCACATACGGAGTCCCGCAAGGATCGACCTTAGGTCCTCTCTTCTTCTTAATTTTTATCAACACCCTTGAACACTCAATCGAACACTGCAAAGTAAAAATGTACGCTGCGATGCAGTTCTATACGTCACAGGTAAAAATCATGCCCATCTCATCGATCTACTCCAAAATGACCTATCACGTGTTTACAACTGGTGCAACACAAATAAACTTACCATCAACCTTAGCAAGACAAAAATCCAAACGTTCAGTTCCAGGTACAACCTCGACCAAATGCCAGGTTTGGAAATCTCACTTGGAAATAAGGTCCTAGATGAAGTAAAGTGCTTTAAATATTTAGGAGTCTTACTTGACTGTAATCTAAGTTATTCTGCCCATGTCAAAGATACTCTCAAAAAAGTTGCCCACAAAAATTATCTACTATCCTATATACGCAAGTACTTGACCAGACAGCAGGCTATTATGATCTACAAGACCAAAACCCTTCCCTACCTAGACTACGGTGGACCCCTAATCCATAATACCAACAACACTCTATTAACGCGCCTTCAGCGTAGCCAAAATAAAGCCTTGAGGATTTGTTACAACATCCGAGAACATATCCCAACAAATATTCTGCATAAGACTTTTAAAATCAACTACCTACAAGACCGTAGGCACATGCAACTACTCAAACTAGCTTACAAACGTAGTAAAACACCCACCAACCTACTAGTTCAATCACACCAAACGCGTCTCCATGACGGACCAGTAATGAAAATCAAAGAACATATTCGTACAAATAAATTCAAAGAATCGGTCTTATTCAAATCTGCCGCGTCTTGGAACAACTTGAGCCCCACCCTTAGACAAATAAGGACTGAGGATGAGTTCAACTCCGCTGTTAAAAAAATACAAAAAAGCAAGATTGAGCACTACTAACCTTCGCTATGATCTGATTTATGGAACCTGACCTAGTACCTTATCTATGAATTCGTCATTTACCCAAGTAAAATTGTAGCCCTTTGTGTTATACTTCTGTTGGACCACTATGGTCTCTGTGATTTGTCTTTTTCTTTTTCCCATCTAAGAAGTTACTTGGTTAAACCAAACAGCACAAGGGATTACTAGGAGTTATCTAGATGTTTGTATCTATTAGACCTTAAGAAAACCGCCCATCCTGTAAGCTTACCCAGTAAGCAGTACGCGGTATGCATCTATTACGCTGGAGCCACCGGAAGATAGGACTCACGCTGTCCTAGGTGACTACTCCAGGATAAATAAAAAACCTAAAAAACCTTAAAAAAAAAAGGACGATATAAATGGCAATTTTGTAGGTTGTCGAATCGACTCGTAGCAGACAGCCTAGCAGACTTTTTTTTTTTTTTTTATTATCAGCGCCTCTCAACATAAGTTAAGTTTTTCAGGCACGTCTGAATCGGAAACAGCAATACATTAATCCGGTGTGCAATATACATTAGTTTTCCAGAAATACAACAGAGTAGTTGGAGAAATGAGAGAATAATGAGATGAAAAATACAATTCATAATTAGGTTGTCCGCTTTCACTGATTAATGTCCTAGTTAGTTAATTCGACTTTTAGTCGTCTTTTGAAAGTTTCTTTATCAATGATGTTTTGTACGTCTTCTGCGAGAGCGTTCCATGCTCGAGCCCCCCTTTGGTATGGACTGTTGAAGACTGTCGCACAGCAAGTAGTTGTTATATTAAATAGCGTCTTTTTTTTGGTTCTTGTCCTTCTGATAGTGGTGTCAATCCAATCCAAATTAAACTTATTTTTAAACATTATACAAAGTAGTTGAATGGTTCGTCTATTCTCTAATGTATCAAGATTACACAACTTGCTCATGGCAACTATAGATAAATATCTAGATCTTTGTCCTAAGAGTATGCATAGTCCTCTGTTATGTAATTTCTCAAGTTGGTATAAGTCACGCTTTCTAAAGCTTTGATACAAGAAAGAGCAATACTCCATATGAGGAATAACAGTGCTAGTGTAGACACTTCAGGCTGCTTCTGGAGTTAAGCAATTGCGGATCTTTGAAAATTTAAATAACTTATTACTAACATTTTTGATAACTTCGTTAACATGTGGGATCCAACTAAGTGAATCATCCATGCAAATGCCTAGGTATTTATATTTCTTACATACATCCAATCTAGTACCATTCATATACAAGTTCAAATTTCCTACATTATTTAATTTAGCCTCAGTACTCACACACATTACTTTCGTTTTCTTAATATTTATAGTTAGGCCATTACTAGAACACCAGGTCAACATTGCGTTCATGTCCGTTTGTAAGTCAGATACAGCGTCACAAAGTTTACTGTTTGAATTTAAGACAACCAAATCATCGGCATATTGTATATAATTTGACAAGTTAATACTATTTCCTAAATCATTTACGAATAAAATAAATAAAAGGGGTCCTAAAACACTTCCTTGTGGTACTCCAAAATCTATATCTGTTATATCTGACAGTTTGCGTTCACTTTCACAGTTTGTTTTCTGTCTCTTAAGTAATCACATAACCAATTAACTACATTGTCTGGTACCTTCAATAACTTGCTCAATTTTAATACTAATAACTCATGGCTAATAGAGTCGAATGCCTTGCGGTAGTCGACATAACATAATACAGTATAATTTCCTTTACTTCGTGCTTCATATAATTCCTTTACTAAGTAAAAAATTGCCGTGCCTCTTTTCGGCCTAAACCCATACTGATTATTTTCCAAAATATTAGCGTCGTTCAATAATTCATATAATCTACCATGTACTAGTTTCTCCAGGATTTTGCTCGGTAGGTTCAACAGAGAAATGGGGCGCCAATTGTCTATGGATTTGCTGTTACCCCCTTTTGGAATGGGGACTACGGTTGCCCTTTTCCAGGTGGATGGGAAGGTTTCTTTTTCAAGGGAAACATTACATAAGTGGGCGAAGTTATTTTTTAATATTTCAATACTGTCTATTAGTACTCTTGATGAGATATCTTGGAAACCACTGGTTTAAGTCATAATTAATATAATTACATCCTTTAAACTCTATTGACTTTTTTGGTCTACTTTTATGTTTTTTTATAGCTAGGACAGGAAAATGATCACTTAACATATCATCAAGAGGACATGCATTTAAAACATGGACACTATTACTGTAAATGTGGTCAATGATTGTTCCACCGTTAGGATTTGGCCTAGTGATTTTATCAATTAGTTGTTTTAATCCATTTTGACGCATAGAACTTTGCATAATTTTGAAGTCTGTACTCTGTGTTTTGTTTGCGTCAACATTTGTGTCCCCTACTATCCAAAGTTCTCTGTTTACCAGCTGGTTAGAATTCACTATTGCGGTTAACTTATCATAAAATAGGGTAACTGATTTTGGGGGTGGTTTGTAGCAGGTAATAATGGCCATCTTTTTGACATTAGGTTTATCAATGAGGATTTCTAAAATTTCATAGTCTTCACAACTATCATTTAGGTTTTCGCAGCATGTACTATACCAACTAAACTCATCCGACACATAACAGCAAACCCCACCCCATGCCCCAGTTTTCCTGTCTAATCTGTAAAGCTTATAGCCAGGTAAGGAAACCATGGAATCGTCATATTGTTTATGTAGTAGAGTCTCTGTTAAACATATAAATTGTGTTCCCTTAAAAGCCACATAAACTTCATCCTTTTTTGAAAAGAGGCTTCGTATATTTTGTCCAACAATCTTAATCCCTCTTTGCTTGACATTGTAGAATTGCATTTGAGTTACTTAATGACAAATATGATGAAGAGAGAAGATGAATGAAAGAAAAGGGGAAAAAACCCTAGAACAACCCAACCATATAGCGTATATGGTTAGGTTCGAAAACTATCCAACCACTGAAAGTTTCAGTGGATTGGGTAGTTTTAGTTAGAAGAATTTTAGATTGATCAAGGGATAAACAGAGATGAAGTAGTGAAGCGGTTCCCCAAGTGGAGGCAGCAGACACCATGTAGCTGTCACCACCAACCCATATCTGACTTCCAGATGTTTAGTACACACATTTTTCTTAAAATAGATCCCTTTAAGTATTACCTTTGATTTGCAAAATGTTAATTAAGATTTATGATTAGATTTATGATTTAGATTTTTGATTTTTGATTTTATTGATCTAACGATCACCAAGGCGGCTGAATGTGAACAGAAAAGTAGAGGTAAGTAGTCTGGATACTATGGTTTCTCTGTTTCAAGATTATCTTGTTTCTTGCACGGGTTGATAATCTTCCGATTATCTGATGACTAACCAGGACAACTAAATTAGTATCTGCACCGGCAAAAACATTCTTGTAATTCACAAATATAATACATAAAGATTAACGGAAGAGAAGAAAACAAAAATTATATGCCTTAGTACTTCTAGGACTTATACTAATACCAGGTTGATTGATAATACAAGGAAATGACAAGAAATGGAAATATGCAATTTTAGTGGATAACTCATTTCGACTGTATTACAGATATCTCGATTAAGTCATTCAATAGCTAGTTTGAGTAGAAGAACAGTAGAGATGATCTGATGATCACCAGTTGACATATGGATTCAAGGATTTAACAACAAAGAATATTTATGCAGTCGAGATGATCTAACGATCACCAGTAAATATTGAGTTGTGCTCTAGAACATTAGAACATTAGAGCATTAGAGATGATCTGACGATCACCAGTTGACGTATAGATTTTAACCATTAACATAATAGTGTAGTTATGCAGTCGAGATGATCTAACGATCACCAGTTGACGTATAGATTTAACGATTAACAAAAATGGAATAGTTATGTCACTACAGATGAAGACCTCTGTTCACGTTTTTATCTATGGGATCGTTCAGGAGTTTAGCGATAGCACACTGTGTGGTATACAACGGGTGTATTCCATCATGAAGTTTGCCGAACTGATAACAAGTAGCCTTCCCAGGTACATTCTTATGTGTTTCACGACAAAGGTAGGGCGTTATCACTTTCGATTCAGTGTTGAGATCATGTATCCCAAGGTTAATAGCCTTAATCAGTCCATTCAGTCGAAATTGCTCCGGGTGTTTTGTAGTATGGCGATTGGCTGCTTCCAGGTCGATGCAATAGATTGACGATATAACCACTTTGCACGATTTTGAGACCATGTCCACTGCTAGCTTGAGCTCCACGAAGGAGTTTAGAACATCTTCGATAATTAGCTCATCCGGCTTAGAACGGATTTTAATTATTGGTTTTCTAGTTCCAGGTTCACTGTTTGTTTCAGACTTACCCCAGTATCTGTGGGTTATGTCGTTGGTACCTCCAACGATATAACAGGCGCGGTAATTTACACCATACTTCCTTGCTTCTCGTATTTCCTTAACAGCTTGGATTGATAACTTGTTTATACCTCCACCGGGAAAGTATAGTACCGAAGTATCCGACCTGTGCAGCGATAACAGTTGATCCATATTCCTAGCACGGGAATCCCCTATTATAAGGTATTTTAAGTCAGCATATGCCATTTTACTTCAATACCCAAGTTCAGAGTCCAGATTTATTGGGCACGTAGTGGATCCACGGTTGCCAATAACTCGTTTCTCAGTTCACAAAGAAGTAGACCACATCTGTTTTTACCATCAATGTTAATTAACTTGACTGTGCATTCTAGTTCTGCACCAGAACCCCAATATGGATCTTTAGATCCTTCAACGAGCATATGCGGGAAGGTTTGTTTTATGCGGTCTCCCAGATCTGTGTGCTGATCAAATTTACATTTCATTAGTTGTTTCAACAGTCCTTCTTTCCTTTGCTCCCAGACGTCATAACTCTGTGGACTAATGTCGTGACTTCGTCTTTTTGCCTCTGGGCCATCCTTTGTGTTCATGATAACAAAGGCTGAGCGATAGTCTTTTACCGTTAGAGCCTTACTATATTGGAATGCCTGTTCAACACAGTGGAAGGTGAGTTCATTTTGCATCTTGTCCCCTGCGCAATTTGTTGTTATCGTTGCTGGATAAAAGTTGCTCAAGTATGCAAGTTTGCCTCCAAAGACTATGCCACATGGCGCTGAGTAAACCCCCGAATCAAACGTATCCACTTTTCTACTTTGTACACAGGCCGCCTGAGCACCAGGCCCCGACGCGTTTGTTGTCTCCGTGGGTGCTTGATTGGGTTGACCTCCCTGTTGAGTGGGCACTTGACTATCCACAGACCGTACTGGAACAGGCCAGTCATTTGGTGAGTCCAGGGGGTTAGTTAGTGCTGCTGAAATCTTGGTGTCTCTGGTTGTTATTACCTGTTGACTTGAGTGATATTGAGATTGAGGCAGCAGTGATTCCCCATTTCTCCGCTTTGTGAGGAGATCCTCAGGTAGCAAGGCATCCTCGATTTTTTTCATATCCTTTAGCGGTATGTCCACCTGATCAATGGTTAGACTAAACTCTTGCATGGACACATTACTGCCGATTCTTACATGGTATCCATATAACATCCGCATTAGTCCGTGCTGTTTACAAATATAGGGGTTCATCAGCAAGTAGTTTGATTTTGCCTAGAGTTGAATGGGCTGCTTTATAGGCGCTTGACAACAGTTTGTTCCTTGCGTTGGTGGTTGAACAAGTGATTAATATCGGGAGGGGTCTGCTTGTCGTTGGTTTGCGGAAAGGTGTGATTCTGCTAATATTTAAGACTTCTCCCGGTGCAAGCCATACACCCATCTCAGAACATAGAAAATGGACAGCCCCATGCAGGTCCTCGTCATATTCCGGACTCATGCCTACAATGATTACGTTCCGCTCCCTAGCAGGGATGTTATACCTGGTATTGCCATTAACAGTTCCCGATTTTTCCTCATTGCTTTTACCATCAATCTAATATGAAGTTGGGCATCTAATGCATCTATTCGTTTAGATTGAGTCTGCATGCTTTCAACTATGAAACTTTTCAACTCAACAAAGTCTTGTTTTGTAACCGGGAGATTCAAGTTTTCTTGGTGTTCCATTTCCGATATATTCTCCGGCTTACATCGCTTTTGGATATGTGCTGAGGGTGAAGCTTCGGAACCCGGAGTCGATTGTGTGGAACGTATACGTTTCCTACATTCCTCAGTGTCATTGGGTGTACACTCTAGCGCTAGGCTACTGTCTGGTAGTGGTGGGCGATAATCGGTACCTTGCACGGCGTCCACACTCATCGCGAAGGTCAGTCACTTTGAAGTCTCACAGTACTACTATGACACAACTTGTGCTTGTGTGAATAATGTAGGATAATCCACAAGAACTTGTTACGTACGTATGGTATTCTTGATTCTTTGGTTATAGAGATAATCCATTGAAAGTCTGCCTACTCCACTCGGGGCCGCACACACACGTCCTCACCCTGCTACCGCCATGACGCTGTCACTGGACTTGACACGTATCCTCCCAGGCTTTAAAAAGATCCGAAGTTATCACCGTATTAATCGCACTGTCGTTTGGTTTTCCGGCAGAAAATGTATATCCTTTTGTAGGCACAAGCCTTATAATGGACGTGTTGGGCTCTATTTATGTTGTTAATCCGCTATTTGACGAGGGGAAATGATTTTACACAGCGTCCATTGCGTAGAGGAATCTGCTTAGCCTTCCGTATTGACACTGTGACTCCGGCCGCCGCCAACGGTTTTGCTATGGTGCACAAGTTTTGATATTGCTTAGGTCACCTTAGGAGTTGTTTTATTTCATAATACTTTAGAATCGTGTAGGTAGGGATCATAGTTAAATATCAATGTGGGTTTCATTAACTGAAACGTCTATATATATTGATGCGAACAAATCTGCTAGAGTAGTATGTACAGGCTGAGATCAGCGGACGCCATGGACAGTTATTTTTGTCATCGGCCCCTATTTTAGGCCAACTTCGATTCACGTTTTCCAATATAAAACAATGGTTTATATTGACAAAATACATACAGACGCAAAGCTACAGGTCTTCTCCTTGTAGTAATGGTCATCTTTTATTCATAAATCATCAATTTGTGGAGAAAATGGCGAAATTCTACCACTACCACCTTCAAAACAAGGGATGCCCACCGTTCATGGCAAAAGAGGCCGGCCGCTGAAACGTCTATATTGGAACCTGCTGCTGCCTTAGTATAGGTGAACGTCGCTGGTGGCGCTGCCGTAGGATTGCCGCCCGGGTGAGGCGTGTGGCCGGCAAAAGGTTAATAACCCACCCAAGTTCTCATTTGTTCAACAAGCTCAGGATATGGCTGCATCTTGCGCATCCGCTAATGCTACAATGATCAACCAATCTCCAGCAAGTGTGCCTAATAACCCACCCAAGTTCTCGTTCGTTCAACAAGTTCAGGACATGGCTGCATCTTGCGCCTCCGCTAATGCTACGATGATCAACCAATCTCCAGCATGTGTGCCTAATAACCCACCCAAGTTCTCGTTCGTTCAACAAGCTCAGGAGATGGCTGCATCTTGCGCCTCCACTAATGCTACGATGATCAACCAATCTCCGACCATTGATAAATCTGCGCCTACAGACACCCCTAAATTATCGTTCGTGCAACAAGCACAGGAGGTGACTTCATGTTCCGGGTCGGTTAAAGCTTTGCTCAATCTGCACCAAGTGTATGTGATGAGGAGGGAAATATAATCCTAGGCAAAGTTACATGGGTATTTTTGGAACAAGATAATATCAACTCCCAGCCTCAAGAGGTTGCTCCTAAATCACCCATTAATGGAAAATGTGTCGAGTGCGCTGACATTATTCAAATCACTCCAGTTAAAGATGGTTCCTTGAGTGGGGGTTCCTCGTTCGTGACGACAGAAGATAGTGTGAGCAACATAGTGACTACCTCACCGATGGACGTGTTAGGTACGTGCATATATTAATACTTTAGGTTAAAAATTTCTTTCTATAATGGGTTGTAGAAAAATAACATATAATTATTAATGTGGTAAGTCTAAATATGTGTCGTTCCCTCTTCCAGTCTGAAGTAATTGTGTATTACATATTAGTAATTAATATCAATTTAGTTATCATATACATTTTACATGTTTAAATCTTGGTTCATAATTGCATAGTAATTAATGTATGATACAAATTTATATATTACAGATGTTAGTGGTCCCTGGCAAAATACTTTGGTTACAACCCAGCCGACAACAACCCACACACACCCCTCGACTATGATTTCTACAGAAACTATTACTCAGCATCTGGAGATGACGACTGCAAACCAACAAGAAATCATACAAAGTCTGATGTGAAAGAACGGACACTTAAATATAAGATATATACATATCATTGGTTGTAAAATTCTTTTCTCAGGAGGTATTCCAATTTGTCGGTCCTGGGGACTTCTTTGGTCAACTTAGGGTCCTTGTGGGGTCCCTTGCCTTTGAAAAAAATGGTAGCCCATGGCCGTAGGGTCAGGGGCGGTCATTGCTCCACCTAGCGCACTCCCTCCCTACTAGCGCTCCCTGCGTGCCCCCTCGTGCAAGGCATGTGAACCATTAGGTCACGTGGTGAAGCATGCTCTCACATTCTCTCTCACTCTCTTCCTGCGCTTCACTCCGCTCAGACGCACTCTAATTTTCTCCGCTATTTTTGGCCCAACGCTGCTCGCGGCACCGCATACTCAACGAGTATCGGTCCGAGGACGTTAGGGTTTCAATCTACGGGTTAATTAATCGCAGGAACACGTGAGGATGCCGAAAACACTTGCCGGCCCGAGCACTTCGCAAGCCACAGATGCGGAGGCTGAGGCAGTTTCGGAATCAACCAATAGACCGTCTGAGGACCACGTGGAGTCGGCCTCCAAGGTAGGCAGCGTCAAGACGGTCCAACTCATGGCCGTTGAGAAGGGCCTTGCGGATATGAAGACCGACATGAAAGAACAGATCGGCGGGGTCCTGGCTGCGATCAACCGGCTGGCAGAGCAGAGGACTTCCTACAGGCCCTCACGGCCACCAACCGTCCAGTCGACCGCGGATCGACGCACACAGGAATGGGCCGAGGACCAGGCCTCACGAGTTCTCCCGGCGCCACGACAACTGAGGGAGCGGTACGCGGCCGACTCCTACATTCAACGAGAGCTCGACCGTGAGGCGATCAAGCACAACAGGACGGCGGGTAAGCTGCATTCGGATCTGAACATTTCTAGGTTAACAAGTAAGCCGTACATGTTTGTTGACCGTGAGGGCGTTTATACCCTGTCGCAGAAGTTGGAGGTGAGGGGGTCCCTAGGGCCGATGGAACACATCAGTGCATTCATCGGTCTGTTGGGAGACGACCGAGCCGTGGAGCCCGCTGATCGTGATCATATGTACAAACACCTCCACCAGGTCTCCATCGATGCCCAGTCTCGACCGTGGGCCGGGGTTAGGAGGTGGAGCCAATTCGTATTTGATCAAATTGAAGCTGGACCGGATGCCCTCTACCAACACGGCCTGCCCCAGCCGGCAAAACACGGGCACGGTGCGCCCCGCGAGTGATGGGAGCGCACCCCACCACAGGATGTCCACGTGAGCTCCCCGCCCGGGCCCCCAGGGCCGGCGGCGATGCGACACGTGAGATCACTCAACCGGCATCCCGTGAAATCACAAAGGACAGGAAACCACCTCCAGCCACGTGGGCAGAGGTGGTCCGTGGTCCCCACCCAGTTACAGTCTCCACGCGTGCACCCGCCGCGGGCACTGGGACCAGGGGTGGGAGGACGCGTGACGTCACTGCGCACGTGGGGGATCCCCCACGTGAGGATAGCGCGGTGAATAACAACAACAACAACACTGCCGCCCCCGAGCACGTGGCCGTGCTGGCGGGCGTCGCCTACCCGGGCACCGCCAGTGATGGTGCCGGCAACAGTGCCTGTACACATCCGTCCCCGGACTTCAAGGCACTGGAGGAGGTTTGCCGCACCGGGATCGTGGCCGCCGGGACTCCTACGGACCCGGAGGCATTCATGTTACACCGCCAGACGGAATGGCCGGACATGCGCGGGAGCGCCCCGGCGGCGCACGACCACATTCATGAAGCCGTGAGGGCCTCCGGACTTCCCAACGCCATGTGTTGTAAGATAACGCTGCCTACGGATCTAAGGCTACGGGCGTGGGAGCGGTACCTCAAGGGCATGGGAGGTAAGGAGGAATTACTCAGCTTTATCCGCTACGGATTCCCTCTCGGATACCTGGGACCCGCTACGGATACCCAGGGGGTGCCTAACCACCCCAGCGCCACAGCTTTCCTGTCCGAGGTAGGGAAATTTGTTAAGAAGGAACTGTCCCATTCAAATCTACTCGGGCCGTTTGCCGATGCTCCTTTCTCTCTGTGGTGCCACGTCTCCCCACTGATGTCGCGGGAGAAGCGGGGGTGATAACGGACATGACCTTCCCCCGGCAGCAGAGTGTCAACGCCTTCGTGATGAAGAATTCTGTGTACGGGGAGGAGAGGGAGCACAGCCTGCCAACGGTCGACGGCTTCGTCGGCCGCCTCCTGGCATCGGGTCCCTCGAGTTACATGGCCTCCATCGACATCGCGAGAGCATATAAGAACTTTAGATGCGACCCCCTCGACTGGCCGCTACTGTGCTTCATGTGGGACGGCGGGTACTACTGCGATACGGCCATGCCGTTCGGTGCCCGCGCGTCCTCGTACCACATGCAGTGTGTAGCGGACACTATCATGGAGATTCTCGCCGGCAAGGGAGTGGAGGGGGCCATGTACCTCGACGACCTGATAATCATCTCGCAGACAAAGGAGAAAGCAGCAGCCGACTTTGTGACCGCGCGAGAGCTCTTCCGCGAGCTGGGTCTCCCCGAGGCCCGGGAAAAAGCTCAGGAACCATCGCAGACCGTCCGATGGCTGGGGATCGATATCGATGCCGCGAATATGACATTATCAGTGCCGGAGGACAAGCTACAGGATGTACGCCAGCAAGTCGCGGCCGTGGCCCGGAAGCGGTCTATGACGAAGTGGCAGCAACAGTCGGTGCTGGGAAAGATCCTCCACATAGCCAAATGCATACGGCAGGCCCGGCCGTTAGTCAGCAAGCTGCTGGAGGCACTGCGGGGCATGACCGGGTTCTACCTTAACATCTCCTCAGACATGCGGCAGGACCTCGACTGGTTCTCCAGGTTCGCCGAAGGTTGGAACGGGCGTGCCTTGATCCCCAGGGGCCCCCCGACCAAATGCATCACCGTGGACGCCTGCCTCAGCGGGGTCGGAGGCACCGACGGCCGCCTGGCCTACTCCGGACAGGTTTGCCCGGTCGGAGACCCAGTGGAGTGCATATCGGAGCTGGAGGCCCTAAATACGATCTATGCCCTCAACACGTTCCTGACGGACCGCGACCGGGGCACGAGGGTTGAGGTCTTCTGCGACAACATGGGAACCATGCAGGCACTGACGTCGGGGCGGGCACGCAACAGAGTCCTCGCCGAGTGTGCACATCAGGCCTGGATGGTACAGGCAAAGTTGCAGGTCGACCTCATGTATACCCACATCCCGGGAGTCCTCAACTCGGTCGCCGATGCCCTCAGCCGGTCTCACCTCACCTCCAAAGACTATAATAACGCTGTACACTACATGTCACTGCATAACCTCATGTCTGTCGTGCCATGTAACCATGCCTCGTTCGTACCTGTCCTCCGGCTCTCCTGCAGATCCGGCGCTAAGTTGTCTCCAGCAGAGGGCATTCGCGCGGCAAGCCGCTGCGCGTGCCCCCAGCACGGTTGCGAACCAGCGAAGCGCCGTATCGACCTACATCGCGTTCTGCCGCAGGATGGGTACAGATGCACAGCAGCCGTCGGTCAGCCTCATCACCTCCTACCTGGAGTACGTGCGGGACCACGCCCCCTCGCCGGCGACCGTGACCAACCACCTGTCGCATCTACGGTCGCACCTGTGCCTGTCCGGAGGGAACGTCGCGGCGACCGAGGACGCGAGGATAAGGAGGGCCATCGACGCAATGAAGAGGGACAAGTCCTACCAACCGAACGTCAAGCCGCCCATTCCGATGGAGGCGTTGAGGGATGTCCTCGGCGGACTAATGGCCACGCCCCTCGACCGATGTACGAGAGCAGCGTGCCTGCTGATGTTCTTCGCGGCCCTGCGGCAGAGCGAGGTCGCCCCACCATCCGTCCGAGGGTTCGATCCGGACAGGCACCTCACCCGCGGGGACGTGAGGTGCCTGTCATCGTGTGCATAAAAGCTGCAAAGAACCTCCAGTGTGTTGGAGAGGAGAAGCACGTGACTCTACAGCCGTCTCCCTACTGGAGGTCTTGTCCACTACAGGCTGTGAGGGCAATGATCGCGGCCGTCCCCACGTCTAGCGACCAAGACCCGTTCCTCATGAACGACGATCTGTCCCCGATAACGACCCGGTCGCTATCCAGGGAATGGGACAGGTTAACGACGTTGGCGGGGATCCCGGCTAAGACGTATAGTCTGCACAGCATGTGAAAGGCTGCGGCCACTCAGGCCTTCTAGGCCGGGGTCCCCGAATTTTCAATCCAAAGATACGGGGGGTGGCGCTCGAACGCTCACAGGAGCTACATCAGCGTGTTCAGTGCCACTCAAGTTAATGACTCGCTCATCAAGTCCATTAACAAATGACTAAACATTTAACCCACCCTCCACGCCACTTCTTTTCATGGATTTTTTGCTATCTTATACACATTGTATATTCATATATACCATAATACTCTATACATGTATATCAATATGTATTCTATTATTACATATCACCATATGTATTACCTTATCCGGTATCACATCTACTTCATGTATACCATATACCATATTACCAAATATGTATCTCATCATATTTACCAATATGTTATCATATAATATAACATATCTACCATATGTATATTATTATCTTTAAGATATTGTTATCACGTATTAATATCTTCTCTTGTTTGCTCATAGAATTAAAATAAATTTTATTTGCCCAACTCTGTCTTCTACTTTTGTGTTCGGGTTTAGGGGTAATGATATACATATTATACTTAAAAAAGTATGTAAGATATATAGACATACATTTTATTTTTTTCATTTAAGTATGAAAATCTTTTCATATAATATTTCATATTTATGTCAAAATATAATATGATAAAACAAGTGAGTAACAAATATACATTTATTATTGCAGTTATGCAGACGATTGAAGAAAACAACAGGATGATGAAAAACCAGGAGAGTTCGCAGACTAAACAAAGTATTCCTGCAACTAAGACAGACTATGTCCAAACCGATGCCTGTGATTGTATGTGTAATGTACACACACCACAGGAAAACATCATTTCTACTCCAACAAGAAGGTCAAAGAGATCAAAGAAAAATAAGTTTTTATTAAATATTAACAATTACAGACAGTAACTGAAATAGAGGACTATTCTAGAATTGGTTGGTGATAAATGTAACCCTCTTGTTGTATGCTTCACGTCCTGGCGCTACATGGACATTTCTTTCGTTTGGTTGTTCTTGTGGGCGACGTGCTCAGGCATGAGGATATCTTTGTTGTTCTTCTTGTAGTTGGGGATTGTCTAACAGATCCACCTCGGCAGGATTTGGAAGGCCTCTATCAATACAGATGTTTTGTAGTACGCAGCATGCCATTATGATCTGTGAGGACTTTCTTGGTGTGTGGTACAGATATCCAGCACTATTGTCCAAACACCTGGGCAAAAAAAAGTTTATTTAGAAACAAGTACATGTATATAAGATATAAGATATTTTGTTATTTTTCTATCCGAAAAATATAGTCATTTATGCATAGATCATGTTTGATACTTCATTGATATTCATTTACAATTTGGTGCAGTTATTAATATTTTATTTTGATAAAACGGATAATTTTCTTACCGGAATCTTTGTTTCATGGTACCAAATGTGTGTTCTACAATAGTTCATGTCATCATATGCCACATGTTGTAGGCTCTTTCTTTTTCTGTTAGTGGATCTAGCAGTGGTGTCATCAGATAAGGAAGCAGTGGATATCTGTAAAATTAGTGTGAAAATAGTTTGATTTTTAACATGTTGATATTTTTTTCTTGTTATAAATCCATACATTGTTGAGCATGTTAACTATCGTACAGACATAATGGTTGAGCTGCAGTACGCTGACAATCAGGGAAAAACAAGAATAGAGAGAACTTGACACCCCGAAAAACATTTCCGGGTGGGGCACATATCCACTTCCCGGACTGGTTCCGGGGGGAAAGACCACAGAAGAGTACCTACCACACTTAGCCTGATGAGACTGGATAACAGTCGAAACCACGAGAGAATACTGAGTGTAATCGCACTCGCTACGGCGTATTTCTGAGGCGAAAGCGTCAGACAAGCTACTCTGGTTGACAGGTTCAACAAGAGATAGCAACGCCCCTTCCACATCATGTGAACATGCAGTGTTACATATCGGGTTGACAAAGCTTCAACAAGAAACGGCAAAAGAAATTGACGGGACAGTGAGACTGTCAAGTCACATACAACACCGGGCTGGCGACACCCAGCAAGGCAAGAAGAATCACACTCACCTTGGGTTTCCTCCATGTTCTGAACGGACTTGGCAGTGGGGTTTGCACAAACCCCATGTTTAGAGTTGTTCAGATCGAAAAACTCCACAGGAAATGCGTGGAAATACACGTAGTAACCCCCAAGTGAAGCCGACACGAACGGGCGATGTGCCAACATCGAACGCAGCCGGCCGTACAAACGACAACACGGGTCACATGACGATCACTTGACATGTCGACCAATCAGAACGCCGCAATGGGTATGTTAATGAGGCCGCAGCGTCGTCCACGGCCCGCTTCCTGCTTCTCTCTATTCCGTGGTCACTATGTGGTGGGAAAGGAGCTCGACATCCAGCAAAGCCCCGTGATCAAACACAATCAGGGAAAAACATGTCTAAGATATTACCATATTACTATTTATTATGACATACCCTGAATCACCATGAACAAAATAATCCCCATGTAGACCTTGTTGTCCGTCTTTATACAAATCGGAATGGTTCAGCACATGCCTATCATGGCATGAACTGGGAAATGAGGCATTTACCGCAATAACTCTACGATTTGCGTCCACAACAATCTGAAATAATAATGATAATATATATGAATTGTATAGAATATTTTGGCTGTTCCTTATAAATTAATATAAGTCAGAAATTTTTTTTTAGTACAATTTATGGAACTAATTATTATAAATTAGTTCCACAAGTAATGTTAATATTTCATCATAGAATATACCATAATGTAACACTTATATTTATAATATATAGAAATTCAACTAACCATTACATTCAGACTAGCATATCCCTTTCGGTTGACATAGTCGGCGGGAAGAAGGGGTGGCGTTTTTATTTCTACGTGAGTGCCATCTACACAACCAATACAGAGAGGCTTCTCTCTATCGTAGAATTCTGCCGCCAAGATTCTCTTCTGTTGTGGAGTATGAGGCCACATTATAATCTGATGACGGAGTGAACAGAGGAAAAGAACCACTTCCTTCACTGCCCTTGTGACTGTTCCCTTGGTAACACCCTGTGAGTCCCCCACAACAGAATAATTAGATCCTGTTGCGAGATATCGTGAGGCCAGACAAAACTGAAACATAAAAAATTGATTTATAATATATAACTAATTTTTTATTAATATTTTATCTAGTTGAACTAAATATATTTGTATCTTATACATTTTTTTTATTCATATATGATATCATTTATTAATTACATATATATTTCATTTTATATATATAACTCATATACTATAATATTAAATAGAATTTATATGGAATTGAATAACAATAATATTTACCCTTTGAGACCCATTGAGTCCACCACCACGTTTATCACACTTCATAGTGCAGTAGTCTGAGTTTGAATATGCTAAAGCTAAAGCCTCTACCATTCTCTTGTCTAAACGATATCTCTGTACAAAGTATGTATCTTCAAATGCCTTACTCTGGAACGTTCTAGGCTGAAAGTTGCATGGTTGTCGTGGAGATGCAGCCATTTTCTATTTGAAATGTCCCTGATACCCTCCATAAAGTATCGTACAGCAACAACAAGCAGCTCTAAGACACCCCCATGACGTGTCTTGGCCGACGACAAAAGATACACCATATACGACAACTTGAACGACATTTCAACTATGAACGATGGTTTTATACACCACTTGCTGCACGATATTCGCCTCTCGTCTCGTAGGAATAACTTCTATGAACGAAATTTGTTTTTATGCAATAGAAACAATCGTAGCACCCTTCTACGATTATCTAGATTATCGCTCATACTTTATTCAACAGCACCCTGTATCGCGGGGCTTTGGGGACTCTAGGTACAGACCAGTCAAGGTCAAGGAACAGGGCTATATCCTCATAACTAACGATGCCTCCTGACGACTGCGGTTGCTGTTGTGGTCTCGGGTGATAGAACTGCTGTATGTTCGGAACAGGTCCTTCAGGTCCGGGATAGGATATATGAATGAGCAACAGGCGTCCTAGTTCTGGTAACGTAGGGTACAGGTACAGGATGATGACTGTAAAGGGAGAGAATCATATAGAGTAGTGTAATATCTATGTAATTAATAATTCATGTATTTCAGGGAAATATTCTTAAGTATTACTCGTTTTATAGATTCAGTAAATTTAATGTAATAATGTGATGTGTAAGGTGTAATGCTCACCCTTGCCACTGTGTTGGCGTAGGGTACTGATGTCTGATAGGGGTGGTTATTCAATTGTAATGACGAAAGTAGCAAGTGTATTTTGGTTAGAATAGGTTATTCTGATATCCCTTTTAGAATAGTTTATATAGTAGTATAGTTTTTACATGTATATGCCAAATTTCAAAGTTATAGACCCGATAGAAATAATTTATATCAAATAGTGATATATGAACTGTGACGAATGTTATTTCCCACACAAAATATTCCAATAAAGGTGAGGTTAACTCAGGGATGGTGCATGTAAGATATTAGGCTGTATACACTATCAAAGAACAGAATGGAACATAACAGAACAGAGTAGAGCTTATCACGGTTTACGAATCATCAGTCAACCCACCTAAACCAGTCTCGGTGATGGTTAAAATAATACACTGCCATATCTGAATCCGGTACAGTTACCATCTCTAGATATCCTGACTTATACTATATTGGGTCCCTCACCAGTTATATATACCATAACTGGATAGTAATAGTATAAATATAAAATACAAATACAGTATCAACCATGGTAAACAAAAAACAAACAAAAACAAAAACAAATAGAAAAATAAGAAAATAAATAAAAACACGATGTAATAAGTAACACATACCTTGGTATTGGGGTAGGGATCTCCTCCTAAGTGAATCACAATAACACGGTCACGCTGTTGGTGCAGACGTGACAGAGGGTAGACGTGGACGTGAATACCTGTATGTACAGTCTCACGCGGTAGATGATAGATGGTAAGGGGTCCTGGAAGTTTAGAATCTTAGGCGTGAAATTAAAAAAAAATAAAAATACGGATATATGTTTAGTGAGTAGTTTTACTAAACTTTCATAGAACTCCGTATTCTTAAAACAAGGAAGACATTCATGGTGTGAGAAGAAGCGTGCTCAATGCCAGTGTCGATGTAAAGGTGATTAGGGCATTTCGAGATCTGCGATAAAAAAAAGTCAGCTGCTGTCTGATACAAAGAGTGAGTGTGTTTTGTGTATTGAGTTATCATTTTCCCGGGGCGGGTACCTTGACACCTATGAAAGAGGAGAAATGGATCCCGTTCATTAATCTGGGAATGTAACTTGTATAGTTCTTCTTCTTCTTATATTGCAGTGCGGGCTGTGTATTGTCGAGAAACATGCTGCCATTGTCTTCACCATCACCATCATCACTGTCATCAAAACCGTGCAGACCTATGCAGAAATCCCGCACACGACACCCTTCAAAACCGTACGATAAACCTCCGATGCAGCACCCATCCCTACCCCCATGCGGAATATCACCGCAGTTATTAGAGCTGATGACACTACTACTCCAACCGTTACAGCTCCCTCAACCGCTCCTCTCTGATGCAGCGTCGGGGTCTCAATCTCGATCTCCTGACAAATCACCTTGCGTTGTGTGTGGCACCTCCGGATAAAGTTTTGCACCTGCACCTGGATAGCAGTGATGCACACTGCACGAAAACCACCATTTTACATATATATACGCCATCGCGATAACGCACGTATCGGCTGTATCGTGGCCTGTTTATACTTGTATACACCTCTTATACGCGTCTGCGTTTCGGGCGTCTACGAGACAGTTTCCATATGTAGACGCGCGCGACTTGGCTGTCTTTCACGCCTGGCGTATTTAAGATAAAACATACTCTGCGCAATATATATACGCCATATAAATATGCTACCAGTAGTGTCCCCAAGTTGCAAAGATGGGAACTATTGGATGTTGGTGTATATACAACGGAATAAGGCGTATATATGACGTATATGAGACCGCACCATGGACATGTATATACGCCACTAGATAAGGCGTCTACGAGACGGATAACAGGTCTAACTTCTAGACGCAAAATCCTTCTGTTAGACGCGTTTCGCATACATATGTGAGGCGGTAAGGTTCGTGCAGTGGCAGATACAGATACAGACTGAACTCATACTAGAATATACAGACTGATATTCGTCGGGAAGGGGGGATGTGTGTCAGGGGCGATGTGTGTACATGTGTATACATATTAACGTTCTAATACAACATGGTAGTTCTCACAGAAAGAACCAGTAATACAGTCTGATATTCAAATGAATGGTGCTAACAGAATGCTAACAAAATGATATATTTGATACAAATAGTATAAATTGCATTTAACTTAGTTTATACTCCAGCTTGGTTTTAGCTTGACTTTATCCTCCTGAGGGGAGGGGTGCTAATAATGTGTTATCGCGTAAAATGCTGATAGTATAATTGTAATAAAACATTAATACTTAAACTCTAATGTTCTGTTATATTTTATCTGTTTGATAATATAATAACGAATCAAAATCCAATATAGTTATATACTTTATGCCCATGTTCCATTGCACCAATTCACTGGAGATTGGGTGGCGATTCTCTGATCGCCGACCGGCCGGCCCTCCCTCGCCGGTAATGGAGCAGCAGTGGTGTGGTAGTGGAGCTACCCTCCCGCCGGCCGGCATCCAATGTATATTACGTATATTATGTAATACATACAAACACATACATATATACGTATACATATACAGTATGTACACATATCTCTTTCTATTGCGTATACCTTCTCTCTAAACACTACCCAACACTATTAGAGTTGCAGTGTAACACCTATCTAATTCCCACACACTGTCCACCAGAGCTGCAGCACCAGTTGTTTTGTTAGACTATAACACCCCCTCCCTCTCCAACCTCCTCCCTTTTTCCCTCACTACCGCTCCCTCCTCGGTATGCATCAGCATGCGCTCCTCCAGGACGATCTGTATGCTCTGCATACTGGACGGTAAACACTAATCAACCCATATACTGGTGTCGGTACACATTCCCAGCCCATACACCGGTGTCGGTCCACATTCCCGGGGCACGCTCGTGTGTACCGCAAATGTTTGCCAGATGTGGAGCAGTAATCCCGGGACTCGGAAAACAATAGCCTCGCTAAGTCTTTAAGACGATACAGAGCTGGCTGTGTAAACGATTTGAGATGGGAAACAATAGATTGGGTAATAAACATACAAAAGAACAATGTGTGGAGCACCACGCATGACCGGTTTTGAACAATTGATTTTATGGTCTATACAGCTATGTATACTACTCTCAACTGTAAACGTTTTCAGGACCATAATCCATCCAATCTATGGTCAGTTTAGAGTATGAAACTGGATATATTGGATACATTTAGAACAAGTCAAAGTAGTGAATAAAATGCAGGAGTTAACTTCATCGAAATGTGTAATCGATATTAATTCATCTGCTGTAAGGTTTCTGCCATTTAAACTGCATTCATTCTAAAGTTTTCATAACATTGATATTATTCATAGGATTAAATTCCACTTTCATAGGACATTTCTAAAACATAAGTAGGATTGACTTCATCCTTCCATATCAAATGCAGCCTTGTACTTTCAGATTCTCATGAATATTCCTGTGATATAGTCTGCACTGACATAATTAGAGTTGAAAATCTTAGACGTTAAAAAATCATTGATAATAATGATCGATGAGATTTAAGAGCCAATATGCTGCTAGGGAATGTATGATGATAGCCATCACAAAATATTCATGTATTGAATATCTCCTAGGGGGAGGGTGAGGGGGTGCAAGTTTTGAGGACATTTTCCGTATATTCCTTCGTTGTTCTATTGTGTACAAGATACTGTCTAGAAGAGTTAAAATGTACGGTCAGAAATATATATTACGGCCACCCTAAAATTTACAGTTTTACCCTGGTACCCCAGTTGCCAGTACTGTAAAATGTACGGGAATTATTTAAAGTGTATACAAAACAGGATTTTTCATAAATGGAGGAACTTCATTGAAAATAACCCCGCCCCCTTTTAGTACGTCATGCTATTTTTGACCATTTTTTAACCCACCCACCCCCTTTGTCATGCTTTATCATACAACCATTTTCATTCCTCACACAATTTCGCGGATTTCTTCGTTAGACTCATGCGGCATTATATTGACACTGAGTTAGGGAGAGTGGGCTCACCTTTCCTGGCGGCGCAGATGAGCGGCGTGTAGCCGTTCTTCATCTGCGCGTTGATCTCTGCGCCTGCGCGGAGCAGCAGCCGCGCGCAGCTGTCAGCGCCCTCCTCGGCCGCCAGGTGGAGCGCCGTGGCACCCTCGAAGTCTGTGCCCTTGACCTGGGCACCGTGCTCGAGGAGCAGCTCGACAATCTTTTCCTCGTCGCAACGCGCGGCCAACATGAGCGGCGTGCGGCCGTGAATGGTGGTGAGACGCGCGTCCGCTCCACCCGCCACCAGGAGGCGCACGCACTGCGTATGCCCGTTGGTGGCCGCCCAGTGCAGTGCGGTGGCCCGGATGTGGAAGGTGGCCTTGTTAACACGACATTTGTTCTCCAAATTTAGCAACAGCTGCAAACAGATAAGAACATGGATATCAGATGAAAGATCAGTCAGAGTAAAGAAAAACAAGAAGATGAAGTGAATCTTCTCAATGTCTGCAGCCATTCCTGACAAAGAACGCTTGGGCTAGAGATAATAAGTGATGAATGCACACTCCATAATCTTGATCATATAATTTCTCTCCTATAATTACTGATTGGGAGATGACCCAACATAATGAACATTATTAAAGCATATGCACTTTGAAAATCGAACAGGGAGGAAACCTCTTACACTGCATGAACACCATCATTTTACTTATGAATGCGCCCGGCGTATATAAGTAAGTATTTTGCGTATACAAGGTAAACCTATTCCCCGTGTGTATACGCCTCATCTTTATATAAACTTGGCGAGAGGTGGTGGGGGTGGGGGGGGGGGGGAGTCAACGGGGGGGGGGGGGGGAGGGTTTCCCATTGAGGACACCTATACCTCTACCAACACAAACGGGCAGGAGGCGGCGGGGGGAGAGGATATTTCCTCTCATATACGCCGGGTGTGAAATACAGCCAAGACGCGTCCGTATATAAACACTGGGCGTATATAAATGAAAACAAGTCAATATTCAGCAAATACATGCACTTCCATGATGCCGTATATATGAATAAAATGGTGCAGTGTTGGGAACAATATCTCGTTCCTACTCTTTGTGTCTCTTCCCTCTGTGCTGGTCTTCATGTCTGTCCTCCTCCCCTCAATCCTTTGTGTCTTGCAATTATAGGGCACCCAACATTTACCAACGAGATAATGCGGTGTGCATAGTATTACTAATGGGCTACCTGGCTGGTTGACTTTGTGCAATACTAAAAGCACAATTAGAACTGTACCGTGAGCATATTCACACATATATGTTTTTCCATCTTATATTCCATATCTAACCCCTTTGGTTTTTAAAATAAATGTTATGAAGTCCGCGATATTTGCCCTCAGTGTAATATCCAAGGTTTTTTTTTTTTTTTTTTTTTTTTTTTTTTGGGGGGGGGGGGGGGTCACACGTATCGGCTGTAAATTTACTTGTTTTCATCTGTAAACGCCTGTAATCGGCACCAGCATATGAGGCGTATACAAGACTGTTTCCTTTGGACGTCTTGGCTGTATTTCACACCTGGCGTATACGAGAGGAAATATCCGGCTGCTCCAACCAAAGGGCCGCTGGGCGTATACATGATAAAAAAAGAAAGAAAAAGAATCGCGACCTGTCAACCCCCCCTGGACTTGTGGGTGTTGGTAGAGGTTGCACCAAAGCTGAAGCCCTAGCTGCCCCCTTCCGCCCCCCCCCCCCCCCCCCCCGCGAATTATCAGTGTGTTGTTTTAGCACTTGAGTGTGGACACTCGCACCCTCTGATGTATCACAAGGCTTATAGCTGGGAAGTCAAAGGCGGCGGGTACGCCGGCGGTTGCGGTGGCGGGTACGCCTGCGGGTAAGATGATTTTAGGAACAAGGCCATTGTATACTGGACATGACTCAACACCTATCCGTCAAGGTTAGGTCAGAGACAACATGTACGTCCTGGCCACCCGGCCTAAAGGGCCGGAGCCAGTCAGACAGGTGAAAACGGCTCCAACCATCTCCCATCACACTGATGCCAATCAGGAACCGGTGAGGAGCCGGAGACCCAACAGATGGGATGCATCTGAATCCTCGGATTTGGATGACAGTTCTACAACGTCCACCAGCAATGATGAGGATTATCCAGTCCGCCGCCCAAGAGATGGCAGGGATAACAAGCCTCAACAAGGGAGGATCCCAACTTATGATGGCCGTCTAAAGTGGGGGGATCTACGAGGAGCAGTTCGAACGAACAGGTCGGAGGTGCAGCTGGAGTAGGGAAGAGAAACTGGACAGCCTAGTACAGCACCTCAGGGACGATGCCCTGATTTACTTTGGTTCCCTGACAAAGAAGACCAGGCGTGACTACAAAAGGGTAGCCAAGTCCTTGAAGGAGTGTTTCGGTACGAGGAAGTAACCGGCAACAGCGAGGAGGGAGCTTCAAAGTCTGTGCCAGGAACCGGAAGAAGTTCTGGATGCCTTCGCGCAGAGGTGCATGGATCTGACACGGCAAGGTTTCCGAGGAGATTCGGAGCGAACCATTGAGAGGGCAGCAACCGATGCTTTCCTGCTGAAGAGTGTTAAGGTGCTGAAGAGTGTTAAGCACTCCATTCACATCGTAGGAGAAATGTCTCCTTTGTCCCAAGTGACAAAGAACAGCCAGCAAGGCCCCCAGCTGTCCATCCCATCCTGAAAGATGAAATGAAAAAGCTTCTCCTCGGCGTATTTGCTGGGCATCTGCCGCCTCAGCGGCTGTCTAGGGCTCCTAGCCCCTACCCAGCCCATAACCCAGGTAGAAGCCCAGGAAAAGCCCTAGTCGTAGCCCTGGTCGCAGCCCCTCTCGCAGTGCATCCCCAGGGAGGTTGTCAGAATGATACAACTGTGGGGAAGTAGGTCACTTCTCAAGAGAATGCACAAGGCCGAAAAAACAACAGCCGGCAAAAAACTAGCTTGGAATGGACCAACCAACCCGACTCCATTCCCAGCTGACAAAGGTCGCCCACCAGAACCGATCATGATGGAGGGCCGACTGAGAGCCAGTGCAAATAAACTGAACACCAGTGGACCCACTTATTGACCTTGGAGCTCAAGTGACCGTCCTTAGTACAGTTTTTGCGGAAAAGATGAAACATCCTCCCACCGCAAAGGAAACCATCAGACTGAAGGGATCTGGTATAGCTAGCTATATGACAGGGCAGTTTACAGAACCGGTTAGTATTAAAACTGGGGGGCTGTCTTTCCATTGGTGTGTTTATGTGGCCCCAGTTGCCGACTCAGTTATTCTGGGCCTAGATTTCTTGAAAGCTATCGGGGCGTCCATTGACCTCACCATGGCTACAGTAAAAGTCGATGGACAGGCTATAACGGCAAAATATCGTCAATATGGTTCCAGGGACACATATGAAGTTACACCTGTTGTTTGCGCAAGAAGGGTTGTTGTTAGAGCTATGATATTTACATATATCTAATATAAGGGTTTACGGTAGAGTTTACCATCCAGAAACAGATTTAAGGCCTCAATCTACACTAATCCTCTTCTATTAGCTGCAGTATGCTTATATAACCCTCAGTGGCGGCTGTTACAGACTGGAACATGCTTTAACCTTCCTCACCACTTCTATAACATATATGAACAACAGGAAATGCCTTCTGAGCATGCTCAGAGGTTACCAGGCAGGTGGTAGTGAGGGGAAGATTCTGTTTACAATATATACATAGATTCACTCTGGAACCAGGCATGAGGCAGTGAGGAAGTGTGTGTGAGACTGTGAGAAATTGGCTGGAAAACTTATCATAGGAACTGAACATATCAGGGGAACTCAACACCATATTTCACAAGGAGTCAGGGAACATTTCAAGGACTTTTCTCATTCAATATACTCCACATAAGGTAGGAAAGGCTGTGTTATTTATAATAACCATGTGGCTAGGATTGTCTTGGAACACCATATCCAGACAATAAACTGTACTACATTGGAATTCACTTGTGGACATTTATATTTTAAAGAAAAGCAAAAGGAAACTCTCTCACATAACCTTGAATATATTTGTATGTATGTATCTACAATATCTCCATGCCAGATATCCAGTGTGGAGGCAACAAGACACTGGCTGCAGCACATCAACAAATATTGCAGGGCATGCATGAATATATAGATGTATGCATATAAGGGAATTTATTGTATATTACAAGTGAAAAGTGATCCTGGCATCCCCAGACTGTTGGGGGGCGATTTAAAGGATATAACAGATATTCTAAACAATAACATAGCACCAGGACTTCCTTGGCAACCGGGACTTCCTTAGTGACCGCCACATCCTTAGTAACCGGTAACAACAAACCCAAGAAGAAGTAAACAACAGACAATAGCTATCAATATCTACCAATATCAACTACTACAAATTAATTAAACAAAGAAGTTTAAGAAAGGAATCCAACCCCCCAGCCCCGACATTGTCATACCTCCACACTCCTCAAAGCAGGTTGTGGTACAAGCCAAGCATGGGTCCAAGGTGCCTGAACAGGAACAGGTACTCTGCCCAAAGGAGTTCAGATCAGATATCTTGTGTCCCCATGCTGTCCTAGGTGGGGACAGTGATACTGCGGTTGTAGAACTATGCAACATCGGTGACAAATATGTCAAAATTAAACCAGGTCAAGTACTAGGGTCATCGCAGCCAGTCAGCGTAATGGATGCAACACTTGAAACGTCAACAGCCCCAACAGGGCTCAGGCTCGTGAAACAGGTAAGCACTGTAGATAACAGTAGGCCAGTCTCAGCAAAGGAGGTGAAAGACATGGCAGAGCAGACACCACTTCACTTGCAAGACTTGCACCGTAGGTCAGTTCCACTGCTGGACTCAAGCCAGGCTCAGGAACTACAGGCGATCCTCCTCAAGTATGGGTCCGTGTTCTCAAAGGATGACCTAGGGTGCTTCTCTGCCATCAAACACTCCATTGACACAGGAGATGCCAGACCAATTTGACAGAGTATGCGTCGGACACCCCTAGGCTTTCAGGAAGAAGAGGAAAAGCACCTGAACAAAATGCTGGATGCTGGGGTCTTCAGACCTTCCTCCTCAGCGTGGGCAGCAGTTCCAGTCTTAGTATATAAGAAGGATGGATCCATTAGATGGTGTCTGGACTATCGAGGCCTCAACAGCGTGACAGTCAAGGACGCTTTTCCATTACCGAAGATCGAGGAATGCTTGGATTTGCTATCGGGCAGTTGCTTCTATAGTACTCTGGACCTAAAGTAGATGATGTTGTTCCACTTGCAGTACATAGTCTAGAAGTCTATTAGAATGGGCCCCAGAAGAACAGTCATGCCAGAGAAGCAGAGCCTACTCTAAGGATGCTGGATGTAAAAGGTCCCGATGCACTTGACAATGGCCAAGATCAGGCTTTGCTTGGCACCTGTCTCGGTGGATATTCCAAGGCACAACTTCGAGCAAAACTGCTGGAAGATGCAGATCATTCACCGATAATAAGCTGGATGGAAGAAAAAGAAGAGCCCAGGCAGGTGACACTGGCCCACTGGGTGCACAAATCACAACTGACATGCTATATTACAAGTGAGAGACAATGGAGCAACCCCGCTACATACTGGTGGTGCCAAAAGAGTACAAGCTGGAGATACTCCAGTACTGTCATGACCACCCCACAGCAGGTCACCTCGGGCAGGATAAAACTCATTCAAGGCTCCGACGAGGTTTCATCTGGTTCCAGGAACTAAGTGACTGTCGTGACTTTGTACGGACTTGCTCTACCTGCAGCCATAATAAGAAGCCCTGCCAGAAAGCATGAGGGCCCCTGGGGAAATATCATGCTGGTGCCCCACTTGAAAGGGTCCACCTGGATATTCTTGGACCACCACCGGCATCTGAGGACAACGTGTGTGGCGACCACGTGGTGAGGACGTGTTGTGAGTGAGCTCCGACGGTGCAATCGGAATTCCAGTGGATTAGTTCTTCATAAATAACCAACCAAACATGATATGAACTAACTAAATAGTGGAGATCTCTGGAGAACCTTATTGACAAGTGTTTTTTCATTAGTCACAACCACAAATTAGTTCTGCTACCAAGTGAGATGAGCGTGGCAGATGAACAAGTCACTGGTTATCGCCTGAGCACACTGGGTCCCACCTCGGTGTTGGAGGTAACTCCAAATGAATCTGACGAACGTCGTAAGAGAATAAGGTCAAATCAGTCCACCCTGGGTTCCGATCAATCCCCGTCGACTCACATCCAAAAGAAAAGTTAACCAGTAAATATGGGAGATACGGAAAACTTGGAGAAACTAAACGAACCTGTTACAAAAAAGGACTTTCTTGACCTAAAAGCTTGCATTATAGGTACCGTAAATGAACAAACCAAACGAATCGATGCCCTAGACAACAAAATTGAATTGTTTCCAGAAGGCAGGTTCATTATTGTTAGATTGACAATAGAATCAGATGAGTTGCTCTTGGTGAATGTGTATGCTCCAACACAGAATTATGAGAATGATCAGATTGAAAATCTATCCAGGATTTTCGGCAGGCTGCTGATGTTTGCAGACTTTCCAATATTGATAGGTGGGGACCTTAGCCTCCCACTAGACCCGAAATTAGACAGGAGGAATACCAATACACCATTCAAAAACCTAAGATATCAGTCTAAACTCTTCTCTGTAATTGAGGCTCTGGAGCTGACAGACATCTGGAGAGAGCGTAACCAGAAAAGCCGTAGGTTTACATTCCACAGGAAGGATCAGGGTTCTAGAATTGATTACTGGTTGGTCTCTAATACGATTAAGAATAGAATTAGAAAGTGTGAGATAGAGTTGGCCTTCCTCTCAGACCACTGCTCTATATCTATCACCTTAAAAAAACAGCAAATGAAAAGAGGGCCTGGGTTGTGGAAACACAATAATGATCTTCTTAATGATGCCGTTTATGTAAAAGAAGTCAGGAAGCTCATCGAAAACACATTGAATTGTACTGGCTCTGAGGATTTTACCCCAAATACCAGGTGGGAATTCTTAAAATTCAAGCTGAGGGAGTTCTCTGTTTCCTTTTCAAGGGAAAAGAAAACTCGAGAATGTAAGGAAAAGGTTGATCTGGAAAAGAGACTTAAGAAATTGGTCACAGAGCAGGATGGGAACACAGCTTTAGGGAGCTCTGAGGAAGGGGTAGAAGAGATTCAAGTAATTAAGAAGGAGTTAGAGTTCTTAGCCAGGAAGAAGGCAATTGCCACTATTTTTAGATCTAGGGCAAAATGGCTAGGCCTAGGTGAACAGCCAACCAGCTATTTCCTAAACCTTGAAAAGAAGAATTATAATAACAAGCTATTGACACAGGTCTTAAATAGAGAAGGTGTTATGGTAGCAAAACCTGAGAAGGTTAGGGAAGTTCTGTTTACATTCTACAAGGACTTATACTCTATAAAGGAGACAGAAATTGGGATGGAAGATTCTGAAAAGGAATTTGCCAGGGTTTTGGAAACTCATGTCAAACAAAACCTACCTTCACTAGATGTCTTTGAAAGGGAGCTTACTGATAAGTCTATAACCAAAGCAGAGCTATTGCAGTCACTAAATGAGCTCAATCTGAAAAAGACGCCAGGCTCAGATGGCCTGACCGTGGAGTTTTATCTGTGTTTCTGGGAAAGTCTCCCGGACCCTCTATATAACTCAATAATGTACTCACTCCATACTGGCGAATTGTCTACTGAACAGAAAAGGGGAGCAATCACACTAATGCCAAAAGATAAGGGAGCTAAAGAAGACTTGAATAATTGGCGACCAATCACCCTTCTCAATACGGATTATAAGATACTGACAAAGCTTATGGCTATTAGGCTAAGACCAATACTGTATAAAATAATTAACAACGACCAGACTGCCTATGTGCGGAATAGGTACATCGGCACTAACTTGAGAAAAATAGATGATGTCTTAACACTGGAAAACTTGGATAGGGACGAGGGAGGTATAGCCTCACTTGACTTTAGGAAGGCTTTTGACTCTGTCACCTGGCCCGCGATAACTAAATCTCTGCAGCTTTTCGGGTTTGGTGAAGAATTCATTGGATGGGTCAAAACCATATATAATATGCAGGAATGCTGTGTACTGAATAATGGGTATACTACAAGGTATTTTCACCCCCAGAGAGGGGCAAGGCAGGGTTACTGTGTCTCACCATATCTGTTCATTATAACCACAGAGATTTTGGCGACCATAATAAGAAGAGAAAAGGAAATAGAAGGGGTGGTGACTGAGTGGGGTGGTATTAAGTTGTGTATGTTTGCAGATGATATTACTGTCTTTCTCAAAAACCAAAGGTCAATGGACAAGCTCCTCTCTGTTATTCAAATGTTTACCAGCTTTTCAGGGTTGTCTTTGAATGTAGACAAATCAAAGGTTTTAACATTCAACCCACAGCATAAGGGCAGAATTAAGTGTAAATTCAAAGAGGTTGATAAGATTAGGATACTGGGTGTGGTGTTTGCGAGGAATATGACGGAGGAACAGTCTGTGGCATGGAATTTTATGGAGAGACTGGAAAGGTGTAGGACTATTGTGGGGGCTTGGATCAATAGATCCTTGTCCTTAATAGGGAAAATCTGTATTGTCAATTCCTTGCTTATTCCTGTTCTTCTGTTTCCTTGTTCAAGCATCCACACTCCACCTAAAGTTCCGAAAATGTTTAAGGACATAGTTACATCGTTCATATGGAATGGTAGAACATCGAAGATTGCATATAATACATTGATATTAGATATCCAAGATGGTGGTTTAAAACTTCTAGACTTAAGTTTGATGATAGAAGTGGCAATGACACAATGGGTTAAACGATTAATCAATCAAGAGGGTCGCAATTGGACGTTCCTGCTCAAAAGGGAGCATAAGCTAGATACATCCTTTTTCTTTTTTTTTCTACAGAAGAATAAAAAAGCTAAACTGGAAATGAAAAATAGGTTTTACAAGCAACTGCTTATGAGTTGGGACTGTCAATATAATATACAACCCAGAGAAGACTCATAATTTGTAAATGAATCCATATGGAATAACATGTTTATACCCATTAGACTGTCCAAACCTGTCAATGCTCATATGCAGATTGCGGGGATATGGCAAGTGCGACAATTCTTTAAAAAGGGAGAAATGTTGACATATGTAGAGATGAATGAAAAATATGGTACTCAGTTGACTTTTCTTGATGTTCTGGGTCTCAGGGCATCCATTCCCTGGCTGAGGTTGTTAGAACCAGAGGAAAAAGATCTGGAAGGTGGGAAAAAATTGATCTATCAAATTCCAGGAAAAGAACCTGTGGATATTATGAGGTTAACCAGTAGAAGAATTTATATGATTGTAAGGGACAGGATAGCTAGAATCCCGAGCTGTATGGGTAGGTGGAAAAAGGTTTTTCAAGATCTCGAAATCAACTCCAAGGAGTGGGAGACTATATATCGAATACCATTTTCCTCTTCTAGGGACACAAGATTGCAATCGTTACAGTACCGGGTTTTAAATGGTACTATTACATGCAATAAATATTTAGCCCAGAGAAAGGTTGTTGATTCCCCAGAATGTAACTATTGTACAAAAAGGGATGACTTAATGCACTTCTTGGTAGAATGTCCAGAGACAAAGTTTTTCTGGGAAGCCATAACAAGATGGCTGAAAAATGTCCTTGGTGACAACTTCTTAAAGATTACTAAAAAAGAGGTTATATTTGGAAGATATGGTGTTGCCTCCTCAACCAGGATGGTCAATTATGTAATTTTACAAGCTAAATCCTTTGTGCATCGGCAGAAATTATTTTATGCAAATGACTTAGATATTATGGCTTTCATGGTGGAACTGAAGAGGAAATTAGAGACAGAGAAATATGTATATATGAAGGAAGGTCGCATGCATAAATTTAAGTATTTAGCTCAACTGTGGGAGACAATCCAATAGGGAGGAGTGTGGGGGGTGGGCAGTACTAACTGCAAATACTGTTTTGATGTGTCTGTCATATTCTCTTGTTGTGTTTTGTCCTGTATGAAGATTTTTTTTAAAATCAAAAAAATCGGGAGAAGAAATAATATTCCATGGGTGAGATGTGACACATGTATTTCGAAAATCTTTAGAAACAGGGTAGATTATTTTACCAGTGCATGACAACCCTATAACATTTAAAAATGTATCTGTTTCTTGATGGCTGCTAGAATAGTTGTGTGTATATATCCTGTACAATTCACATTGAAACATGATTTTCATGACTAGTTGACAATAAAATATTCTCCACAATAAAAAAAATAAAAAAATTGAATTGTTAAATGTGGGAACAGCAAAAACGATTGAATCGATTAACCAAGATATTAGTGCATTACAAAAAACGGTTGAGAAAGACTCTCATTCGGGTAAAGAAAATGCCTCAGATATGAACAAAAAACTATAGGAATTGACCAAAAAGATTGCTGAATTAGAACGCAAATTTGATGGTATGGACGATAAGAAAAATACCCAAACAGAAAACATATCAAGTACTGATGATACTAATACGCGATATTATTTTTCTATGAGTGAACGTAATGTGGTGCTCATGGGACTTAGCAGAGAGTACGATCAGGATCTCCATGGGGTTGTGCATTATATGTGTTCAGAGATGGGCCTGTGGCTGGCCCCAGGTGAAGTACTGAGCATAAACCGTATCGTCTCATACAGAACCCCTACCACTGATCGACCGCCGCCAGTTCTGATATCATGCTCTACCAAAAGTGCTCGAAATAAGTTAATATCACATGCATCAAGATAAACTCTTCACTAGGAAGAATCAGTATTCACCCAGATTAACCGACGTACCTAAGCAAACAGAGGGACCTAATGCGTATGTTATACGGGTACCACAAGCGTATTGGAAACTCAGTTACCATGCAGGAGAATAGTCTGATTATAAATCAAGTGGAGATCATGTTGAAAGATATTGAGGCTATTGACGACGAACTTCTCCCAGACGATCTGCTTGAAAAAAGGAAAAATGGTGTGTTGCTGGTGCGTCCAAATCGTCTACCAACAAAAATAAGACTTTCTGAAGAGGTAACCAACCCCCGTAGTGCGCCAAACTTATTGGCCCGTTCCTACACAGTCAACTCATGAACAACAACGTGTCTGATTGCGCCGCATACGGGGCTCACTACTACCTCTACGCTGGTTGTTATATTGAATCATCTTCTCCTGATAACTTAAAACTATCCAATCCACTGACTTATATCAGTGGTTGGGTAGTTTTCGGGTTCACACGTGTAAGGTATATATGTGTGGATCAACCACTCCTTAACTCATCTCTTTCTATCTACTCTATCTCATATCTCTCATTGATTGAAACAATTTTATTTAAATGCCACTTCCGGAAATCAAACAAAATGGATTAAAATTCATAGGGCAAAATATACGAAGTTTATACTCAAAAAAGGAAGAGGTACGTGAGGCTTTCTATGGTGCGCATTTTATTTGTATGACTGAAACACTGATACATGAAATGTATGATGACAATATGTTAAAACTAGATGGGTATAGATTGATTAGGCTAGATAGAACCACTGGTAGTTGGGGGGTGTTTGCTTTTATATTTCCATGGAATTTTCTCAATATGCTAATATATGGTCAGAATTAACTATAACTTGTTCGGAATACGAAATACTAGTAATATTGGTGGATAAGCCAAAGGTCAGGAAAATGGCTGTTATTACATGTTATAGGCCTCCATCAAAACCAGCCGATGTTTTCTATAAAAAATTTGAAGAAATAACTAAAGCAGATAAATTGGTAAACCGAGAAATTTTCATAATTGGTGATTGTAATGTCGATACTAAAAAAAACGCAGTTCTGATTACAAATGTATGACAAATTTCCTCAGACAAACAGGCTTAAAACAATTGATAACGAATATAACAAGACCTAATTCCAATGGAGGAACCGTTATTGATCATGCCTACACCAACAGCGAACATATAGTTTTTGCCCAACCATTAAATGAAATGTTGAGTGACCATCATCCGACTTTAATAGTAAAAAAAAAACAAAGAGTGAAGAGACCAATTGAATTTATGGGAAGAAATTATAAAAACTACGATAGAGAGGATTTCTATGATTTTCTTGAAAATGAAAACTGGGAGACATACAATGAATCAGAGAATGTTGATCAGCAGTGGCAAATATGGATAGAGAAAATAACAAACTATTTAGACAAGAAATTTCCTATTAAGAAAAACAAGTTCACAGATAAAAAGCCCAATTGGATGTCCACCCAGCTCCTTAATATGATTAATCATAGGAGAGACCTAGTAAAACATCACAGAAAAGCAAACAATACAGTTATATTAAAAGAAATACGTAGGATATCCAGAGATATTAAGCACAGATTAAAATCCGAAAAAAGTGATTACTGTAAGGCTAAGTTGACAGAAACCTGTGGACATCCAAAGAAATTCTGGGGTGTAATAAATGAGCTTTTAGACCCGCATACCGAAGAACAACAATGTTATTTAGAGGAGAATGGGATACCCGTACCTGATCAAAATATACCAAATTATATGAATAGATTTTTCACAGAAATTGGTGATGTACTATTTAGAAATATAGATCAAATATACATAAATGATTATCTTAAAGAATTAAAATCCTTAGACATAGGTGGCAACGTTAAGCATTATAGTATAGATTTTACTATGAATGAAATCATAGAGAAGCTGAAAGAGATAAATCCTTCCAAATCTAGTGGTATTACGAATGTATCATCGAGAATAATTATTGATAGTATGAATTTTCAAAAAAGTAAATTTGCATTATTGTGCAATACATCAGTGAAACAAATGAGTTTTCGCGGGACTTGGAAAAGTGCAACAGTAGTTCCCATACCTAAGTCTGGGAATACTCACTGCATTGACAACTGGAGGCCAATATCATTACTTGAATTACCCAGCAAACTACTAGAAAATGTATGAACTACTAAATGAAGCCGAACTTTTAGAAAAACGATAATATGGTTTTAGACCAAAACATAGTACAGGAGATGCAATTTTTTACTTATTGAAAAACTTTTATACAGCAAGAAGCAAAGGTGAATATACTACTTTGTGTTTTGTTGACAACCGTAAGCCAATCGACTCGATTAGCCATGAATTGTTAATTTTGAAATTATGTAAGATATTAAAATTGCCACCAAATTTGGTAAATTGGATAATTGACTACCTTTTGGACAGAAATCAAATTGTGCTAGTTAACAAAACTGTGTCTGATAGTAAATGTATAAATTTTGGAGTTCCGCAAGGTTCGTTATTAGGCGCTCTATTGTTTATTTTATTTGTTAACGATTTAAATAGTAATATCAAAAAATCAAAATTTATTCAGTATGCTGATGACTTAGTTTTGTTTAGTTTGAATAAGGAATTTTTAATAGCGGAGCAGGAATTGCAAGATGATATAAATACTTTGTCAACTTGGTGTTTAAAAAATGGACTTACTGTGAACTTGGGTAAAACAAAGGAACTTTGTATTGGAACAGAAGCAAAATTGAGTGCAGTCAGAGAACTGGACATATACATGAATACTCTTAAAATACTAAGCTGTAATAAATACAAATATTTGGGTGTAACAATAGATAAGACATTATCATGGATACCTCATGTTACTGAGATTATAAAAAGTGTAAATAACAAATTGTTTAAATTCGCGAAGATTCGTCATTGTTTAACATATGAAGCTGCCCGAAATGTATACGTGGGTACTGTAATATGGAGTATTGCTCCTTTTTATTTGATAGCTTTAGAAAGAGAGACATCCAAAGTATACGTAAGTTGAATAATAGAGGATTGCGAATTTTGTTAGGACATAAGTTCAGATATTCTTCTGTGAAAGATATGTGTAAACACTGTAATATTGACACTTTGGAAGTCCGTAGAAAATTGTAACTGTTATGTTTTATGTATAAAAACAAGAATAATGAAGAATGGATAAACACAAGATCAAGACGCACAAGATTACAACACAAAGTACTTTTCCAGCTGACTACAACTAGATGCGCAACAGTATACAATAGTCCGTATTAAAGGGGTACGCCCTAAATGACAAAATTCAAAATGCACCAGATAAAGAACACTTTAAAAGACTTTTAATCCAAGAAATAAGACAAACCCTGGATACTTAATGGCATATGTATTGAAGAGCTGTTTTTACTCATAATCATTATTACTCTGTTCATCTTACTATTGTGTAAACAAAATTTATATGTGCTTACCGGATATATAAATGTAAAGTCTTTATAGGGATATGCCTGAAAAACTCGACTATGTTGAGAGGCATGGACAATAAAAAAAAATTAATTAAAAAAAGGAATACCTGCATCATCGATCAGTTCACCAAGTGGGTTGAGTGTTATGCAATCCCAGACCAGAAAGCAGAGGTCATAGCCAACAAGCTTGTGTGTGATTTTGTAACACGTTGGGGCAGCCCTCAGCAACTACACACTGACCAAGGCAGGAATGATCGCAAGGGCGGCAAAGGATAGCAAAGTGAGTGGGTTACTGCATATGCTGCAAAACAACATCATCTGGGTCCCTGTAGCCCTTCCACCAATGGCAGCACTTGGCATAAGTCAGGTAGCCTATCTACTGAGCCCATCCAGGGGACCGATACCTCGGGTAACATCCGGACCCCTAGGGGTGTCACAGGACCCTAGTCTGTTGCAGCAAACCAAGAGTAGGGTGGTCCATCTACCAAGGCACAAACTGTAGGGTGATTGTCCAGTCCCTATGGGAATCAAAGTCACCATCAAGAGAGGTTCGAGCCAGCCTCTGGAGAGGGTTGGGTGAAGAGCAGCGATTTGTGAGCATCGCCCCAGATGAGAAGAGGAGAAAGGTCAGAGACGAAGGGGAAATCAGAACTGTGTCCATCAGGAGACACACAGCCCTAAGAGAAAACCAGCCCCAAAGGCCTGGTAGCAAAACAACCCAGACAGCTAATTGCCAGAGAACCAGCAGCTTGTGTCCGGTGTCTGGGAAGTGTGGCCAGTCCAACCACGTGCATCGCCACATGATACAGTCCCACATGCCATTCTTCATCCAGCCAGAGACTACCAGGAGCAGTGCACCAGAGCAAGCTTGCTCATCAGCCACATGAGTAGGTGTAGCAGGGCAAAGGCATTCAGCGACGATGTGCTGACCCTCTGGGTGAAGCTCTGCTCCGGAATGCTGCAGGACCTAGCAGATTCTCTGAGAGTAGAGCGATGCCACCTGCACCACACTTTGGACCTGGACAGTATGGGGGGGATCTCAGTGTTGCCCTTATGGCACACTACGACCTGGCGCTGGGACTTACAGCTCTGGCAAAAAGGGTCATGAACACTCCATCAAGCAAGGGGTGCCTTCTACACTGGCGTGTACTGGCCACACTGCTTGCAACTAGTGGGAGGAGAGCCCAAGAGTGTGCGAGGACCTCATTCCACCCATTTGGGTGCCAGTACCCAACTCTTCCCCCAGGCTTTAACACACATTGCCACCCTCGGCAGCTGGCAAAGAAATCACCGCGGTCATCCATCTATGATGAGAGCTGGTGGCGCAAACTGTTGGCTCTCAAAGTGGTCGATGTCCAGTGTTTCCCAGGAGACTGGGGGTACAAGGCTGACCACCCGGGAGTGAGGGTGAGACGAGCAGTTGGCATCCATTCTACCGTAGTTATTGAGAGGCTGGACCATCACTGCTAAGTAGGGCCCACAAGGCTGCCACTGAGGATATAGTGGCAATTGGTGAGATAGGCATGGACCTGCACCATCCTACAACTGAAGGACAGGTCCTTGCACACGATAGGCACTCAACAACCTTGCCACACTCACCGCAAAAAAGGGCCTCCCTGTCATCATTAACGCACGGGATGATGGGGACTGCAGTGCTGGTCATAGGTGCCGGCAGGTCCTGGGGCAGGTGCTGCCTAAACAGCATAGAGTCCAACTCCACAGTTTCAATGGGGGCCTTGTAGAGCAGAGGGCCTGGGAGCATTTGTTTCCGGAAGCGTCCTTCAGCATCTCGGCTCTGCTGTTGCACCCCAATCACTGTGCGGAGCAGGAGAAGGTGGTACAGAACCTTCGCTTGGACAGGCTGCTTCTAGAAACAGACAGTCCACACCTCTGTCCCCCGGGAATACATCGTCGCCAGCACTGTCGAGAATCCATCTTGGAAGTAGCCAGGCACATAGGGGACCTGAGGAGCCTGCCTGCTAGCACTGTCCTCAGGTTGGCTGTGAGGAATGCTGAGGTGTTCTTCAGCCCTCAGCAATAGGCCCTCACGTCGGGCCATGTAGTCAGTAGGCTGGGCTCAACGTCCAGCGCGTAGACCATGTAGTTGTGAAGACCTAAAGGCTGACCCCTGGCCTTTTAAAAACAGAATGGGGTGGAGTATTGTACAAGCGCGGGTGGCCGTTTGAGCGTTAGTAGAAATACCGGGGATTCCCCCTGAGGCTTTTTCAGCCTCGGGCACGATGACGTCATCACAGGGATTCCCAGGTCGCAGCACATGCATGAGGCACTCTCCATAGGCGGAGGGCAGACAAAATTCTGTTCGGCCGCACCGTGGCGTCAAAAATATCAATACTACCCACCGTACCACGTGACTTGTTGATATTAGGAGCAAAAAATAAATAGACAAAACGAAGTATATTTGCTTAGTAAGATAGCCCAGCATTACACACTGACCCGAAATCAACGTAAAATAAACAGACAAGTAGTAACCATTGCAAATACATACCCAATGAGAACATTATCACCTTAGAATATATGAAAAAATGACCTGCCCATGAATTCAGAGCAAAAGTTACTATATGACGTCATTACTACCGCTCACTCTCCTAGCAGATCTTTCGCACGCATGTGCTTGCTTTAATCTCTGCTACAACCCCCGCTATCACTCTTCATAACAACGTTCTGACGTCATCGCAGATGCGCCACTAAGGGCCCATCCATAAAGTATGTACGCAGATTTTCCTGGAAAATTGACCCCCCACCTCCCTGTTGCGCAGCACATGCTTCTCATGGACCCCCCCTTATTGCGTATGTACATTTTCTGGACGCCCCCCCCCCCCAACTTTCAAACACCTAAAACAACTTTTCCTCAGTCTCTGACAAGTTTCCCCCAGTACAGAAATCTAGCAGCAGGGTGTACACTTTGGCTTCTCTCAAAAAACTTTGGGTTTCTTGAAAAATGGCAGATTGGATTCTCATGGAATGGGTACATCTGTCTCACCAAAATGCCCCTATGAATTTTAAACATATCTGAAATCAAAATCTCATGAGATTCTGTAATTTGTGAATGGAATTTGTTGGGGACAATTACCCCTATCACTCTTAAGTCCCCACCAGTCAGACCAGGAGTACATCAATCCCAATCTCACAAGAGTCTCACAACCATACTGCTCCTCAACTATACCGCCCCTCACCAATACATTCCCTCAGATACACTTTCACCCCTCAACTGGACTGCCTCTTAATCATACTGCCCCTCGCCAAAATTGCTCCCGATATATATTTCCCCTCAAACATACTGCCCCTCAACCATACTGTCCCACCACATACTGCCACTCCCCTATACTGCCCCTCTACTATACTGTCCATCTAACATACTGCCCCTCCACCATACTGCCCCTTCACCATACTTCCCCTCTGCAGTACTATCCCTCCACCATACTGCTCCTCTACCATACTGTCCATCTACAATACTGCCCCTCTACCATACTGCTCCTTCACCATACTTCCCCTCCACCAAGCTGCCCCTCTACCATACTGGCCCACTACCATTCTGCTCCTTTACAGTGGCGTCAGAATGGGGGGGGGGGGGGGGTAGGGGGGCCGACTGCCCCCCCCCCCCCCCCCCCCCCACACACACACTTTTTTTCCAGCCTAAAAAGTCAGCAGCTTCAGATTTTATTCAAACAAGTGTAAAACCTGTCTTGACTTTTCAGCATCGAAGAATGTCTGAGTCTAACATTTTAGCATGCAACAATGGCTAAGCCTCGACTTTTCAATATTTGGTCTAACCCCCCACCCCCACCCCCCTTGCTGCGTACATACTTTATGGATGGCCCCCAAGCGGACCACATGTAAACTATCGATCAAGTTGAATGTTTGGCGATTCATAGTGCCTTACTGTTGGGTGAGACCATGAGACAGTGAGTTGTAAAATGGCTTTTTTTTAATGATTTCTCGGTATATAGGAATGAAGAGACATAGTGAGTGTGCCTGAATTACATCTGCTCCTCGATATTTTGGTCAGAAATATCTCTGAACAGATTCCATTCAGTCACACTAAGCATGTCTCTCTTTAATATCTGATACAATATATTTAAAAACTGTTGCTATGATTGTTTCCATACATACATACATACATACATACATACATACATACATACATACATACATACATACATGCATGCATACATACACGCATACATACCACTGCACGAAACTTACCACTTTACATATGTATGCGAAACGCGTCTAACAGTAAAATTTTGCGTCTAGAAGTTTGACCTATTAGTCGTCTCGTACACGCCTTATCTAGTGGCGTATATACGTGTCCATGGTGCCATCTTATATACGTCATATATACGCCCGATTCTGTTTATTTACGCCATTATCCAATAATTCCGACTTCTGCCACTTGGGGGCATCAGTGGTAGCATATATCATTTGCCATTAACCTTCCAAGTCTGTATTATATGAAAATTGCAATCTTATATTCCGAATTTATTTGATAAAACCTTTATAAAAACGTGATTGAGTATAAATTGATTAATTACACATAATAAACCCTGCATTATGTTGTTTTTTTAGCGTTTTTCTAATCGATTTTACACATCACTTCTATGTGTTGGCATTTTAGATCCAGTATAAAACCAATGACCCTGGTCTAACTGTTAGTTGACTCCTAAAATCATCTTACCCCGCCGCCACCCGCCCACACCCGCTCACACCCCCGTGATCCTCAGTGAGAAGCCCTCCCCCTGCCGCCCCTGCCACCGCCCACCACCGATAGCCCGTTTGTACAAGTAGTCTCAGTCAGAAACCTCCCTCCCCCCCCCCCCCCTTGACCCGGGTGTATGGGGGTATCCCTATTCACTCAGTGAAGCCCTGTGCCCCGTGGCCGGGTAGGAGTCGAAGAGGAGGGGGTATTCACAGGTTGAACAGACTTTGTGTTATATATACACTGACCCGACGCCGCTAGCAGCCCGGCTTCACTTAGTCCGTCCACGCATCCGCCGCCTTCGGGTTACCAGTTTGAGAGCATGAGCGCCCTGGCCCTAGCGACGACGGGACGTACTACAGTCTAGGCTTCACTGTTGGTAAAGCGAGTGTAGGGTGGTGGGTACGCTGGTTCCCAGGGTATCCGCTAGGGGGCTCGGCGGAGGTAGCCAGCGGCGTACACAGGCGGGCACCAGCCAAGGGTGGTGTGGTGGGGTGTTGGGGGGCTGGTGTTGGGAGGTTGCGGGGGGCGGGTCAGTGTTGGTACATCCTCTGCCAACACCCACAGGACGGGGCGGTCCGTGGGTCGCAATTTTTTTTTTTGGTATCATATATACGCCTGGCATATACATATTGCACAGAGCAAGTTTTATCTTGGATACGCCAGGCGTGAAATACAGCCAAGTCGCGCGCGTCTACATATGGAAACCGTCTCGTAGACGCCCCAAACGCAGGCGCGTATAAGAGGCGTATATAAATATAAACAAGCCACTATACAGCCAATATGTGCGTTATCGCGATGGCGTATATATATGTAAAATGGTGGTTTTCGTGCAGTGTACATGCTGTGAATGCTGTTTGTGGATTAAAGAGTCAACGTAAAGTTTATGATGTGCTATACATCATGACAGGTGTAAATGACCTATCAACACTCGTTGGTTTCAGAAATATCACACCTAACTTTGACTCACCAGACAGAATAACATCTCACCTGACCAAAGAACTAACAGAAGCTAGAAAGAACTTGTCCTGTTTTGCCAAACTAGTAGTCCTGTGTGAAGTCATTGGCCTCAGTTATAAAATGTACAACAAAAATGGTCCCCCCTACCCCATTGAACAGAAGGCTGTAAATGATGCAATTTATGATGTTTCTATTGCTATTAAGTGCCTGAACTCGATGCGCAATGCGGTGACACCGCACATGACTGAGCACATTCACAAACCTAGAAAGAAATATCTTGCACACCGGTATGCTACTGGAACCACAGATGGGATACACTTCACCTATGAAACTAAGAAAAAGTTTGTCAGAAATCTTGTGTACACAATACATCCGAATATCCATCTGACATGCAATTAACATGAAACTGACCCATTGAACTAATATTTGCTCAGCTGATTGACGATACCGTCCACTCTTAAATGATCAACAACATACATTACTTTGCGCTGTGGTAATCACTATGCACAGTAATCTGTACTTACTTGGACACTGTGGTTAAACACAATGTTGTCTTCTGTGAAAATTACTCGCATGAACTTGTTACTTTATTATTATTGAATTTGCTATATCCTGTTACTGTATGACGGCTTGATAATAGGTACCGAATGTATAAGATGTATTTTGGTGTTTTCTCTTTTTGTTATTATTTATCTTGATCGTTTGTTCTTTTTTTTCCGTTTCGTTCTTTTTGTTTTTTTCTTCCTCTTTATTATACGTCCTGCATGACTAGTAAGGAAAAATATTGTATCCATAATATAATTTTGATACCTACGTTAGCTGTTAGGCAGATACAAAGATAACTCTCTACACCATGACCTTTGACACTGAGAATTACACTCAACTATAAATGACCTGGACTAAAACCGTGTGTGGTTAAACATACCGGGATAGACCGGCCTCCATTGTGGTTGATAAATACATTATGTGTCAAGGGACCTAACTGTAAATGGTCCATACTATGACCGTGTGTGGTTAAACATACCAGAATTACCCCAAGATATTAAATTTATCTATTGTACCTGACACTATTTTTTGTCATTCTGTTTAGGAAATTTTGTATTAAAAGTAGTTTGTTAAACAACAGCAACCCCTAGGGAACACTCACGCTCGCTTAAAGCTCAGGACTTACACGTGGACAACTAATTGGTCCTCCGTTGTGTCTTGTTGCTTCATATCATCATTATTCATTAATACAAGACAGGATGGAGCAGGATATCAAAAGGGAATTACAACACTTACGAGATAAATTATGGTTGACCCCCAATTAGCTATAATGGGTAAAGGACTGCACATAGCTCACCAAAACATATGTAGTTTTAAAAATAAGATTGATCTAGTAAAGACCCATATTGAGTTATCAAATGCCACTGTATTTACACTATCAGAAACTTGGCTCACCAAGGATTTCCCAAAAGAACTTTTAAATATACCGGACTATAACTTATCTAGACTTGATCGTACCTGGCTGAATGAAAAAAGGAGAACTTAAAATAGGTGGAGGGATCTGCGTCTACACTCACAAACTACTTACATCCAACAACACTTCTGTTGAAAAACACAACATTAGCTCCCCAGAGATTGAATGTGCCTGGACTATACTTGAACCTGAAAATCAACGAAAAATCATACTTGGAACAATTTATCGCCCCCCAGACATACCGGTTCAAATAACAGTAGACTACCTAATTGAATCAGTTGAAGCCATCCTGGAAGAGTATACCAACTCTGATGTAGTATTAATAGGAGATTTTAATGTAAGCTATCTAAACCAGAATGACAGAGACACTGTGAAACTAAAATATCTTGCTAGCATCTTAACCTTAACCCAACATATTAAAGAACCAACTAGATTTAACAACACCATTGACTTAGCTTTCTCATCCCAAAAGTACATAACAAATAGTGGAACATTAAATTTCAGTATAAGTGATCACAAAGGTATCTATGTTACAAAAAAGAAGAATCCAGAGAAGTATATAATAAAGCAAACCTTAGGACGTTCTTATAAAAACTACAAAAAAGAAAAACTACAACGGAAACTCACTGAGGAAGATTGGACTGAGTACTATGCTGAGCATAATCCCAACGAATGTTGGTCGATATTACTTGATAAGATAAAGCAACCTCTTTCATCAATGTGCCCTCTAAAAAACATGCAAATCAGACATAAAAATACTCCCTGGATCAACAATGATCTACTTGAACAAATGCATGATAAAGATAATGCCTGGAAATTGGCTATGTCTACGATGAAAGCAGAAGATCTAGTGCATGCTAAAATATTAAGAAATCGTGTAAAGCAGAATGTGATATATGCTAAAAGAAACCTCATCCAAGTAACATAGACGCATACCCTTCTCAATTTTGGAAAAATTTGAAAGTAATCATTCCTGATGCTACAAATAATACTGACATTAAACTAAATGACCAGGATATGAATCAGCCTATAGATGATAAGAGTGTACCTGAATATATAAACAACTATTTTACTACTATCGGGAAAAACCTGGCATCCAACTTTAACCATGACTGGCATGATGAGTTACAACAAGCACCTCAAAACCAGGCTGAAGTAATCTTCACTGAATCTGAAGTAGCTGATATTGTAAAGAACATAAACGTACATAAATCTTCCTGCCTAGACTTTTATTCAACAAGAGTTCTCAAAGACAGTTTCCTGGTATTGATTCCTCAGCTTACCTACCTTTCCAATCTATCATTAACCACTGGTATACTCCCGGATATATGGAAAAGTGGACAGATAACCCCGATTCCTAAAGTGAATAACAGCAAATGTGTGGCTGACTTAAGACCTATCTCTCAACTCCCCCTCCCAGGCAAGCTTTTAGAAAAACTAGTCCATCTTAAAATAACCCAACATCTTGAAAACAATAACTTACTCACCGAAAATCAAGGAGGCTTTAGGAAAAATAGATCAACTATCCAAACTACTGCAGACTTAACAGATGACATATTCCAAAATATAGACCATCAACAATTAACCTTTGCAATATTCATTGATTACACCAAAGCTTTCGACACGGTAGACCATTTTATTCTAAATTCCAAATTAAAAAAATATGGCTTTACAGACAAACTAATAGCATGGATGACTAGTTACCTTAACAACAGAAAACAGTTTACACGACTCAACAACATATCCTCACCCACTCAAAACATCACTCATGGCGTACCTCAAGGATCAACTCTAGGGCCCCTCTTTTTTCTACTGTACATAAACGACATTGAAAACTGTCTCCAACATAGTAAAATAAAACTTTATGCAGATGATGCAGCCATTTATACATCCCATCCCGATAGTAATATTGCACTAATAAACTTACAAGATGATGTAAACAATATTCATGACTGGTGCAATAACAATAAACTTACTATAAATATTAAGAAAACGAAAACCATGGCATTTGGCACTCCACATAGACTAAAAAACATAAATCTTAGTAATATTCTCATGAATGGCACTGAACTTGAAGAAGTGAAACAATTGACATACCTAGGTATCCCTTTAGACCCTTCCCTAAATTTCAATGCCCATACTAAGAACCTGATCAAGAAAGCCGCCCACAAAACCTATTTATTATCCCAAATTAGAAAGTACCTAAGTAAAGACCAAGCAGTCACCATCTACAAAACCAAAGTTCTACCTTTTTTTCGAATATGGTGATATCTTTTCTCATAACTGTAATGCCAACCTAACAAACAAGCTACAACGTATACAGAATAAAGCCCTAAAGATCTGCTTAAAAACTAATAATAGAACTAATACAAATTGGATTCATTCTGCCTGCCATATAAATAAACTACCTGAGCGAAGAGAAGCTCACCTGCTCAATATAGCTTATGAGAGAAGTCATGATCCAAAATACTTAACTGAACAAAGAAGGAATACCAGATTGGGAAATGCACCAGTTCTGAATATTGATCCTTTCAAATTGGAAACCTACAGGAGAAGCACAAAATACAAATCGTCCATTCTATGGAATGAGCTTACCCCGGAAATGAGACTCTTGCCTACTTGTAAGGAATTTAAAGCATTCACAAAGAAAGTCCTTATTACCCAAAGACATAATTATGATAACTAAATATTTTTCAAGTAAATGAGTGTATCATATTGTAATGTCCCAACATCCTTGCTCCACCTACATGAAATGAATATGAAACCTGACATGACGATAAACTCTCGTCTTCATCTTTTTCATTTGTATATATCATGTTGTTTGTTTGTTTTTGTTCTGGCATGGTGCCTGACCTGTTATTTTCAATGTATATCCTTGATCCTACATTGAGCCCTGACTAAATACTGTCCGGGGATATATTGATAGTACCTCTGAAATTCCATCCCTTACTTTCGATTGTGACTACCCAATATTAGGAAAATTGACCTGTAAGTCTACAAATCTAATATACATCATTGAGTGTAAAAGATGTCAAGAATACTATGTAGGCGAAACTTCAAAAGCTGTTAGGGAAAGACTCACTGGCCACCTCTGAGACATTTGGCAAACTGGTATAATAAAAATACTGAAAATTGCAAGACACATTTCCAAAACATTTTCGCGTTGATTTGGATATTGCATACAGAAGGAACAAAAATGTTGAGGATATTTTGGTATCTAGTCGGCTAAAACAAAGTAATAATGGGTAACTAAATCAAATAAATTATACTAGTGTAAAAATATATGTAGAGATATCCAGGTTTGGATCAAATTATAATTATATAAATGCATGATGCGTGGGTAACTCAAGAAATATGCTTTACACCGGGGGAATCTGTATTTGCATAAGGTTCACTACAAATAGAATGATGCATGCCCATATATACACCGTACTCGGAGTGTGAGTAATGTAGGATGAGAGCCATGACAACCAAGGCGAGGGAGCGCTGACGCGAGCACCAGGGAGTTATTTGTGAGTATAGTCAGTTGGTTTTAAGAATTAATCCTGTGTAGACGTTCTTCTCTGAGTGGGATTTATTTACCTGGAGTTTGCACTAGATCAAATAAATTCAATCAAATTCGGCTAAAAATTCTCACCCTAAATCAGATGAATTAAATTGAATCAAATAAAATATTCCTCCATAAATTTGCAAATGATTCATTTCCATTTGTTTCAATTTACCAATTTTTTCAAATTATTATCATTTTTTCAAAATTTCTTTGATTTTTAATTTATTTATTATCATTATTCTTTAATATGTTTTTTTTAAAAATTTTATTGTTTATTTTATCTTTATTCCATTTCAATTATAATTTTCTATAATTTCTTTGAATATACTTCATCTTTTTTTTAAATTAATAATTACCATTTATTATTTATTTCTCTTTTTTCCATTATATTCAATCCAATATCTAATCTAAGTATTACTTCTATGTATTCTGTACCATTGTGGTTTTTTTTAATTAGGTCCCTTAATTAGTCTCTTAAGTTACTAGATCATCTTTTTATATTTGTAGATCTTATACTTAGTTGCATAATGGACGGGGTAGAATAACTTGCATAGTGTGGTCACAGGGACACGGTGACCTCAGATCCCTGCTACCCGAGAGGAGGAAAGATGAACAATGTAAATAAAGTTTATATGATTCAATCTCCTGAGAGCAATCCGTGGGTTACAACATAGTGAATGCACAGTAAACAGTGTCATCCAATTCATAGATTTCTCACTCTTCTGATTTAACTAAACTCCACTCCTAGCACTGCACGAATCTAACCAGTTTATCCATACATACGCCATCGCTATAGTGCATGTATCGGCTGTATATTGACATGTTTTTATATATATACTTCTATATTTCACGCCAGCGTATGAGGCGTATACAACACTGTTTCGTTTTGAATACGGACGCGTCTTGGCTGTAATTCACACCAGGGCCCTGTTGCTCCAGGATCACGACAGAGCTGTGGATCGCAGAATAGCTATCCGAGGGCCAGAACGTTGCTCCTGAAATTTTGCGGATCGTGTCGTAATTGCATAGGCGCATTGCCACGTAAAATACAGCTTTTAACAATACTTTTTACGCGGACCTTCACAGCACTGCGGATCGTATCGTTGTAGGTGTTTTTTTTTGTTTTTTTTTGTTTATTATATACAAACAGTTCTAACATAAAGTTAGATCTTCCACTGTAGGAAACAAGTATACAACAAAGCTGTTCCCGTTTACATATATAAATATTCAACTGACTATACATAGGTTGTGTAAATACAGTATGAAAAAGATGAAGATTGGCTATGGACCTCAATGCAGTTCCTTAGGTAAACAATCGTTCTGGAGGTAATACAAAAACATCATGTAAGCCAGCCATTTACAGAGTACATCAGTTTGATCTCCCTTTTGAATTCCTTCACCGTTTCTAGTCGCTGGGTTGTCTCACATAACATGTCCCATAATTTCTGGCCCCTATAATATGGTGATTTAGTATAGTTACTGCAGTTTATCTTATAAGTTCTGAACTTCAACTTGGCATCACTTCTAGTTTTCCTAATTCTGCTATCCAGAAGTTCAGTGTCGTTTTTTTTATTCAAACATGATCTTTAACAATTGCATATTCCTTCTAGAATCTAAATAGTCTATTCTACATCTACGGTGAAGCGCTTTAACTTCTATACTTCTTACATCCCATATACGTTCGATAATCCGCAGGGCTCGGTTTTGGGTAACCTGCAATGCATTAGCCAACTGATAAGTAGAACCATCAACAATAAATGAACAATATTCCATCATGGCACGTATAATAACCGTATAGATTAAAATTAGGTTAAATACAGCCTTGTCTGATATTTCAAATAACGATCCATGGTGGCACCACCAACCCCCACCACTTGTTCTTCTACCTGTAGGAAATAGCGATCCATACCACCAGGTGTCAGATCAGTTTCAACTGTAATGCCATCTGTATTTGATTGAAGAACTAATTAATTTCCCCCTGATACCGCGGGAATATGGGGATACAACCCGATATTACGGGAGTAATGCTTTTTCAGTCAAATCGTAAGAGTAATCGTAAAAATAAAATTGCGATCAGATTAAGCTAGCGATACCACAAAAAGTGGAGCAACGGGGCTCTGGCATATACGAGAAGAATTATCCTCTGTGCGACATGTATACGCCGGGCGTATACATGATAAAAAAAAAACACCAGAATCACGACCCGCCACTGACCCCGCACCCATGGGTGTTGGTAGAGGCTGCACCAACACTGACAGCGGCTGTGATCCCAACTCCGACTCCAGGTCAGTTACGCTGGTTCCCCGGGTATCCGCTAGGGGGCTCGGCGGAGATATAGCGGCGAATACAGGCGGAACCCAGCCAACAGGTCAGTCTCACAAGTCTCTCCCTACACTCTCAGTGAAGCCCTCTGCCCGTTTGTATAGTGGCCTCAGTGAGAAAGTCTCCCCCCTATGCCTCTGCCGCTGCCGCCCGCTGGTGTTCTTAAGTGTTTGTGTTCCTGTCCGTTTGTCCCACCCGCCCCCGTACCCCGCCGTGTATCCCGACACTTACCCTAACACGTCCCCCGATGCCCCACCCGCCCCCTCAGATGTATCACATGGCTTATAGCTGGAGAAGTTCTAATTCGCTGATAAATGCTTACATCCAGAACCCTACACAAGAGTGGTGTTTTAAAGTAAAATCTATTAGAAAAACGTTTAAAAAACCAAAGAATGCAGGGTTTATTATATGCAATTAATGAAGAGATAATAAAAAGGGTTTTAGAACAATTTTATAATAAAAATTGATAATATAACATTGGATTTTCTATATACCAAGGACTTAATGACTAATGGCAAATGAAATATGCTAACAGTGGTGTCCCCCAAATGGCAGAGATCGGAACTATTTCATAGTGGCGTAAATATAACAGAATCAGGCGTATATATGACCGCAACATGGATGCTTATATAAGCCTAGAGGTGAGGCATATACACACTGGAAATAGGACGACCTTGTATACGCAAAAGCATACCTATATACGCTGAGCGCATTCATATGTAAAGTGGTTAGTTTTGTGCAGTGTAGACAATTTTCATTGACAGTAATCATGACATGTTATGCACATTGGTACAAACCATTAAAGTAGTCTTTCAAAGTATTGTGTCCATAATCGTCCAATAATAAATTTTTAGCAATATTCGCTCACAAGTTTGGTCTCTCCAATTGTTAACTCATAAATCCTATTACACTCCTTTCTTGCTTCAGTTCATGATGGTATTCGTTCTGTGTTTAGATCTTATAACTCCTTAATATCCACTCTGTGTACTCCCTATTGAGAGTCAGTTACTGACACATGGGTCTGTAAGCAACCCACAGAGATGATGGCTTCACACAGTGAATGTTTATAGAAGGCGACTCTACTCCACACTCCGGCGCCTAATCCCAAACCTTACTCCAGCAAGGAGCAGGTTTGTTCAGCTCTTCTAGATCTTAAAACCTGTACCCAAGTGCTGCTTCTCTGCAGTGGCAGTGGAGGTATACTCCTCAGCTGCTTACATCAGCAAGTCATGTGACCATTCACTTCCTTATACAGGCGATCGCTCTAAGAGCAACTTCCTGTTAACGCCATGTTGCTTTGAATTCATCTATTTACTCATACCAATACATTTGAGAAGCGTAACATAAATTTGTAATTCAATTTTTTTTTTATTATTGTTTGGATTCGATACTTCCATACGAACGTAGAAGCGTGTTACATAAAGTATCTGTATCTGTATCTGTACGTATAATGACAAGATTGATGAGTAGATACAAACAATTACATATTTACATTTTAGAATGAGAAAGAAACAACAATATCTCATACGGTGTAAGTTACGGTCAATGCACACGATAATATGCTGTTAAATCAAGCCTAGTGCTTGAGTGGTATATATTAATTAACCAGACAGTATTCTCAGATTTTCGCTAGTGATTCCTTCCTAAAAGATAATTTAGTATCAAGGGGGCCGTTTCACTAGTAGGGGGGTCAAAGCGAGAGGTAGGACTGCAACAGTGCCAGCAACAGCGATACCAACAGTGTCAAGACCAAATTTGCGTTTCATCAGTGGCCTCACTGTTGAGGTGGGACCAACTCTCACTGTTGGCACAGGGTCTCGCTATGCACACTATGCATTTCGTCATAGCAATCGTCTGCTCTGGTTGCCATAACACCCTCCCACCTCCCGTGCGCAGTGAATGTCGAGGTCACTGCATAAATTAGAGTCACGTGAGCGTAGGGTTACACTGACCACCAGAGCAGAGATTGCTATGACGAAATTCAAACGCCGATATCTTGGGAACGGCTTGGCCGATTTTCTTCATATTTGGTACGATTATAGGTTATATGTATACCTCACCTGTGTAAACATTTCATTGCCCTTCTCTGATATAAACAAAACTCTAAACCCAACAGCGACAGGGTCTACCCTGTCACTAATAGTGCCTCAACAGTGATAGGTACAGTAAGACCTAATTGTGTAGTGAAACATACTCTCTCACTGTTGGTCTCACTCCTTACCTGACTCGCGTTCACGCTTGACTGCACCTTCTCATGAAACGCAAACTATCACTGTGGTCTCACTATGGCAGCGTACCCTCCTAGTGAAACGGCCCCTGGGGTTTTTGAGGTTTGGGATCCCTTGGATAAGGAGTTTCAAATCTGCAAACCCATGTAAATAGACAATCGTCGGAATTTTTCTATCCAGAGAAAAGGAATACATAAGTCTCATTTCACTGATGTTCTGGTTACCTTCATTGTTTCAGCCTTAGGCATGAGAGCGCTAACTTGTTGCAAACTGCGTATAATACCCATCAGTAACATAAGTCTTCTTTCTCTCGGAAGCATCACTTTACTCGTCTTCAACAACTCTTCATTACTTATAAAATATCCATCTTTGTATGCCTCACTACCCAATGCAATTCGGAGACTTCTATGAATACATCTATGAACAGATTTTTGTATTTTCATGTTTGTACCTTCAATAAAAACGAACAGTGGTCTGCAGTTGGTAATATGCTATCTTCAAGGCAGTGTCTCTATCAAACAGATTCAGAAGTTTTCTAAATAAATGCATTTTATCATTCATTCTTTTTTTAGTATTATCTGCATGGTTTTTATAGTTGAGTGTCTCGTCTATGATTGCTCCCAAATAATTTTTGTGTTCCGCAATCGCTATTTCCACATTGTCAATCATTAGTTTAGCGTTAACATCATTCTTTAAACGTTGCTTAGTACCATGATACACCACTCTTGTTTTTTTGGCATTGATCGACAATCTGCTTGCCTGATACCAATTTTCAAGCTTATAACTAATAACTTTCCCTGATGTAACAACAACAAAATCATCCGCATACATTAGGTTCAATACATTTTCAGTCGATTGGATCCAGTCTCCCAGATCATTCATGTAAATCAAAAATTATAAGGGACCTAAAATTGATCCTTGAGGGACCCCCACCTTTACCCCACTACACTTAGATTTTAATCCATCCATCTCGGTAAAACATGTTCTGCTCGATTTAAACCATAACCAAAGAGAAGGACCTATGCCAGCCTCCCCCAGTTTGTAGAGGAGAATCTCGTGATTTACACAATCAAAAGCTTTCCGTATATCGACGTATAGAGCAATTGCCATTCGATCTTCATTTATAATTTCGCTTAGAGTTTTAGCCAATTTAAAAACCGCACTCCCGTGCTTCGTAGCTTCCTAAACCCAAACTGGTTCACATCAAAATAGTTTTTAGTTTCTAGGAATTCATAAAGTTGTGTGTGTACTACCCTCTCCAGTACCTTACCTGGAGCGGGTAGTACACCCACCGGCCGCCAATTGCCTATCTCATTCAAGTCGCCCGACTTGGGAAGGGGAGCCATTCTACCACTCTTCCAACACAGTGAATACACAGTAAATGGTGTTATCTATTTTGTAGATTTCTCACTCTCACTTAAATAAATTCCACTCCTAGACAATTATCATTGACAGTAATCAAGACATGTAATGCACATTGGTAAAAACCGTTAAAGTTGTCTTACAAAGTATTGTGTCCATAATCGTCCAATAATAAATTTCAGCAATATTCGCTCACAAGTTGGTCTCTCCATTACACTCCTTTCTTACTTCAGTTCATGATGGTATTCCTTCCGTGTTTAGAAAATAAGTCCTTAATATCCACTCTGTGTACTCCCTGTTGAGAGTCAGTTACTCACACGTTGGTCTGTAAGCAACCCACAGAGATGATGGCTTCACACAGTGAATGTTCATAGTAGGCGACTCCACTCCACACAGGGTGAAGCCTCCGGCGCCTAATCCCAAACCTTACTCCAGTGAGCAGCAGCTCTTCTTGATCTTAAAACTCATACCCAAGTGCTGCTTCTCTGCAGCGGCAGCGGAGGTATACTCCTCAGTTGCTTACATCAGCAAGTCACGTAACCATTCACTTCCTTATACAGGCGATCGCTTTAAGAGCAACTTCCTGCTAACGCCATGTTGCTTTGTATTCATCAATTTACTCATCCCCTTACTGCTTATGTCTTATACACCTGAGAAGCGTAACATAATCTAGGACGAGCGTATAGTGCAATTCAACTAAATTATTCATTGCATTTATTGAACAAAAAAATGATTTCTCTTAAATTATTCATTTCACATGTATATTCAGTATCAATTAATCTTGATTTGTATCTTAATATTTCAAATTTCTATTCAACATTCTTGAAATGAGAAATAAACTGTTGCCAGTACACCAAGGTAGTACGGAATTGTATACCTAAATACAAATCATACATACATATGTGCATACATACATACCTTACAATATATTATACAATATTTTGATACCTTTTTTAAGTGAGGCCCCTTGTACAAGACCATATTTCATGTCATCTCCGTGTGATGTTGGTAGTCAAGTGACGCGGTGGTGCCGCTGCGCTAGCCGCGATGCCAATGCGCATGCTCCAGCCTTTACCTGGATAACTTCCTGTCCAGTGTCCCAAGTTATCCCGCCCATATACCTAACAGTAAAATCTTATGAGTTACTCTTGCTTTGCTGAGTAAAATATTAACTGTTTACATATATCTATATAGGTTTATGTATGGTTTTAAAGCCTGTTGCACCTCGTCATTCCACCTGGGTCAGCACAGATCTGTGCCGGCTGGACGAGGCCTCAGCTTATTGAGGTGTTTGGTACATGGAGAACCAAGCCCTTGATGATCTTGATCGTCAAAATGGATTTTGTGGGACACAATGGTTGTAACAGTGTCTTTTGGTTGAATCTTCAGTGATTCTTTCAAAACTTTTTATTTTGTACAGTTTATAATGTTTAATTGTAATGCAGGACAATGTGAGGCTCCAGGCAAAGCTTTGAGGTCTTCAGAAGCAAGTCAGCGAACGACACAGTGCTGTTCCTCTGGCTGAGAGAGCGACAGGGCAGGATGTTGCCCCTGACGTGCTGCCTGACCGGGTGCATACAACACCACCAGTGCGCACCCCCACCACACAAACTTCCCAACCGATGGCACCTCTTTCACTTCCAGGTCAGGTGCACATAGCCTGAATCTACGATGTCATCACTGCTGCCATCAGGCTTCTCCCCAAAACGCAGTGCCATAGAGTTTTGGCCAAAATTGTGTCGCCGGTGGAGCTGCACTCAGTACTTGGGGCATCTCAATTCTCACGGTATGTGGGTCTGGACCGAAGGACTCTCTCTTCAACGTGGAAGGACAAGTCGGGTGTAGCTGCCTTCTGCACAACATCTTTGGCTATAGTTGACTTCCTCAAGAGGCCTGAACATTCTGTTACTCTTCCAGGCAAGGAAGACACTATTACTTTGAGGAAGGTTCCCTCAGTTTCTTCCGCAGTGTTCGTCAAAAGCACCGCTACATCCTTCCGGTGCACTACCACAACACAAGTATTTGTCTTTGTGTTAAGCATCAGAACTTTGCTTTGAGGATGAAACCCCTCCATGAACTCAGCCTTCCTCTTCTTCTTGACTGCTTTCTCCAGGTTCCGTCGGTGGCTGTTGATGCAAAGCTGGACCAGTTAGCAACTGCCATTTCTGTGGACATCTGGAAGCGAGTGGATGTCATGTATGGCGATGAAGGGAAGACAACTCTGCATCGTCACCCAGACAGAGCCATGCGACACCTTCAGGTGTGAACTCATGTCTGACTTTTCCCTGATGGAGAGTCAAATCAGGAGGGTGTACGCCCAGTAGCAGGCCCTCAGTTGACTGCACGACAACCGCACTCCAGTGTACCGTGCAGATGGACTTTGCTGAGAACTGGGCCCTGTTTTTCAGTCACGGCAAGTTTTATGGAAGACATCTTTGAGGCATCAGTGTCATATAGACGTGATATCTTAGAGGATATGCCTAAGATCTTAGGTCTAAGACACTTAGGGTGGTCTGAGGTGTGCTATAGTCAAGACAATCTTAGGGTCACGTGGTTGAAAATGTCTTGGAAAGTGTCTTAGACCCAAGACAATTGTGGACATCTCGTACGGAATTCGGAAATTCACTTCCTGTAGGAATTAAGTGATTAAGTGTATCCTTCCATCTCCCGGTGCGCAAAGACTTTCGAAGGTCGCCGCATAAATTAGCGGAGGCATGGGGGAAAGTACACTGGCCACCAGAGCAGATGATTGTATGACGAAATTCAAATGCCGCTATCTTCGAATGGGAGTAGCCGATCCGTTTCATATTTGATGCGATTATAGGTTGTATGCATACCTTACTCGTGTTAATTTCATTGCTTCATTGCTTAATTCGTATGAGAAGCACGGGAAATCCTCTATATACACACAGTGAGGTTTGATAGAACCTAAGACAATTCTATACTTGAGACACTTTTAGCGGCGATCTCACGTGGCGCACTACGATACAGTCTATAGCACACTGGCCATCTTTTGTCTTGCAAATTGTCTTACAATCGCTGAGACATCTTAGCTTATTGTGCTAAGATCATGTTGTGACTGAAAAACAGGGCCCTGGGTTGTCAGCTACCCTGACAAACTGCAGTCTGTCTACTTTGCAAAGGAGCCGGTAACCGTTCATTCTGTTTTTTCTTTTATCAAGCTTATCAACAAAGTAATTTAAGAAAAAGTTCCTGGTATTTCTTGTATCTACTATGTGACTGATGACCCGATGTCACAGTACTGGAACAGCAAATGTTTCAGTATCATTGCCAAACACCAGCAGCTCTTCAACTGTGCAGCAACTTGGTTGTACTTTGAGGTGGGTCATGGGAAAGGAGGATGTAATGGGATTGGCACTGCAGCAAAATGCATGGCCGACTCGACCATGAAGCGCTGCATCTTCATCCACAATGCTGCTGACTTTGCCTGTGCTAGTAACTGTGTCCCCAGTCTTGTGCGGTATCTTCATGTTCCTGTGGAGGACATTCGTCAGGCACGAGAAGAACTATCTCGCCTCACCACTGCCTGGCCGGTACCCAGTACTATGAAGGCCCATTCCATGATGTGCTGTGTTCAGGGTCACTCCATTGCTCTTCGGGAGACTTCTTGCTTTCTTCAGTGTTGTTACTCTTCTACTGCCTTCCTGGGTGGCTGTGAAGGATGGCAGCATCACAAAATCTCTCAACTTGATGAGCCCGCTTCACCAACAGGGAACTTGCCAGCCAGCAGTGTCGTGTCACCAGCTAAAGGGTCTTGGCTTGCTGTAGTCTATGATAGCAGGTGATACATTGGAGAAGTGCTCAAGAGTGATGCCGACAGTGCTGAGGTCTCTTTCCTTCAGCCTGGTTGTGACGATAGATGTCGTAACACAAGATATTCTTAATGTGCCCCTTGCTGACATCTTGTATACATTCCCCAAGCTGGTCTACACTGGGAAAGGACGGCCCATTTTGAACTGTCAGCAGCACAAATAACTGAAATTCAAACTCTTTTTTTAGGTCATAGTTATTTTCTTGTACTTCTGCAATTTCTAAGTCTATAGTGGATATAAGGGTGCTGGAATGGGCGCAACATCCGAAACATCTGTAAGGTTGTGCATCCTGGGCCAACATAGTTCTTAAATTGCTTATGATGGTGGCAGATAAATACAATTAAGTTATAAAATACATATTTGGAGATGTCCTGGTTCATTTTTCAATGTATGCTTTGCATTTTTCACTTGTCTCTTACTCAAGAAAGTAAGGATTTGTGATTTTCAAATTGATTATTCCAAAGATGCCACGTTTTTTCCATAAAATTGTATACTTTTTCGAGCTAGGTACCTATGTATAAAGGTTCATGGATGGTACATACAAGTTTTGTGCCTCTAAAGGCCACTCTGCCTTTGACCGGCACTGGGTAATGTGTAGGGGGAAGACCCACCACTTTGTGTGGAACGTCCGAAACCTTTTTTACAGTTTTGGTTCGGGGATGGTTGTTCATGCCAAAGCATTTTGATATTTCTAAAACTATTTGTTTGATATAGTATAGAGGTTGGGGAGTCTGTTGGTGGGTTTCATTGGTGGTTGTGAGCAATTTAACCTAGTCCTTTGCTCTTTTGAAATTTCAGCTTGTGTTTTTTTACGTTGTCTTTCTGCCTACTACCACCCAACAGGCTCCGTTAAATTAAATGATGTATCTCTTGAAGGTTGAAAAAACTTCTGAAGTGTACATATACATGTTTGCTATGAACGTAGCAGGTTTGGTGCCTCTGCATGTAATATTTACTGTGATACCTTGTGGATCTGTGTGGACATAGCACACTGGTCACGGTTGCAAGTTTTGGGGGAACGTCTGAAACTTAAATGGGTTAAATGAGCAGTACAGCACGGTATAATATTGATACTACTAACTTATGATATTTGTATTTCTGTACAGTAGGGATGTATAACTTTGTGTAGAAGTGTTCATTTTCAAAATTAAATGGGTATGTAAATTATTTTGTGATGCTTAAATTTAATTTTTCTGAAATGTGAGTAAAAGTTTTTCATATGATAGGCATGGTAATATTCACCGCAACTTTGGTACACATAAAGGTCAGTATTGCTCCTATTATTATGAATCTTGTCTTTGTACTCCAGAGAAAAGGCACTAGACAGTCTTTCCAGAAACAGGATGTTCCAAATCTTTCAGGCATTCCATAAGAAAGATTAACTTTTACTGTAACAAGTGTAAAATCTGAACCGCTTGGAGAAAGTCAGTATAATTGGTATCTACATACAGCTGAGATGTTGCTCTAAAAGAAATAAAGGTTTTTCAATTGATTATTTGAAATTTTTTTAATCTTGTTTTGTGTTGGCCCAGAAGTCTGAATTGTACATTTGACCTGTATACATCTAGAGATGAAGTGTATAAACAATGGCAAGGAGGACTTACTTATTTACGCCAAATGATAGACATATACGCATGACGTATACATATATAAATCACATTTGTTTATGCTGTGTTATTATGCACCTTATCTCATCAGTCATCCATTGATTTCCGTAGTCTTGCGTAATAGTGCGTGAAATATACAGTTATCATAGGTTGTGCCCAACTTTGTGCAGTCGATCTATACATACACTTTCCACCACCACCCCCAACCCCACCCTCTGCTGTTAGGTGATAGGTGGAATTTAAGTTATACCAGGTCTCGCTAAACGTGGATGATAGACGTATCAATGCACATCCGATCTATAAATAGCACAAACTTACCCCTTTGTTATTTATCGATACACGCACAATTCCGGGGAAATCAGGGGGCTGTTTCACTAGGAGCTATAAGTCTTGCTGTTGGCAACAATGGCAGCAAAGCGGCAGTTTGTGTTTCATTAGAAGGTGCAGTCAAGCGTGAACGGCGCGTGGGACATGAGCGGCACCAACAGTGGCAGAACCCGTTTCATCAGTCAAGTGGCTCTCGCTGTTAGTGCCACTGTGGAGCTGTGAGAGGGTCGACCCTCTCGTTGGTTACGTATATAGAATACTCTCACCCACTTCCCGTGAGAATTAAGCAATGAAATTTTTACAGGAGTAAGGTATACATATAACCCATAATCGTACCAAATATGAAGAAAGTCGGACACACTGTTTTGAAGATATCGGCATTTGAATTTTGTCATAGCAAATAATGCTCTGGTGGCCAGTGTATCCAGGGGGAGACAGAAAGAACAGCCGAAACCCCGCCGCACTACGGATTCAAACGCTGATATCTTCAGAACTCGTGTTAAAATTTTATCGCTTAATTCCTATGGGAAGGGGTGAAATTCCACGTCATACCGGCCCGTTGACAAATAAATTTGAATGTCAAACGCATGTGCATAGCGAGAGCTGTGCCAACAGTGAGAGCTAGTCACACCTCAACAGCGAGAGCACTGATGAAACGCGAATTTGGGCTTGCCACTGTTGGTGCCACTGTTGGAGCCACTGTTCCAGTCCTACCTCTCGCTTTGACCCCCCTACTAGTGAAACGGCCCCCTGGTATATAGGTTTACAGAAATAACATGAAGTTGACATAAACAGGCTCTATTTAGGCTTGTAAATAGTGAGAGCAATATTTCTGTGTTTCATTAAAAAGATCCCTGATTTCAGGAATATCCCTGAACTCTGACATCCCTCAATTTTAAAGATTAGTAGAAGAGAGGCTCCCACCTTGATGATCTGCGCGTGCCCACGTTTGGCAGCGATGATGAGGGGCGTGAAGCCGCTGGCGTCGTGGATGTTCACCAGGGTGCCCGCCTGCAGAAGAACCCGTGTGCATTCTTCATGCCCCCGCTCGGCCGCCACTGCCAGCGCCTTGGCCATGTCCGCCTGGTCGTGCTTGCTTGGGTCGGAAAGCTGCTTCTCGAGCATGTGCCAGTCGCCCCGGTGAACGGCGGCCCCCACGCTGAGCAGAAGGCGAGCAGGTCAAACTTGGGATGTGTTTGCAATATATTTAACATATTATGACACACACTGCTCTGTCTTTTTATGGCCTAAATCTATGGTTTAATACTAACAATGGTCTAAATACATTTAATTTGCTTTCGGAGGAAAATATTGATTATTCCCAAAGATGCATATTGAAATCATAGACAGTATTTATTTATTGAGAGTAAAATAAATGCAGTTGGCTGTGCAAAATTTCTTTGGGACCTTTATTTCATTCATTCAAGCTATAGTTATTACCTTTCATTAGAGAGTCAATGTCTATCACCTTGAAGATAAACTGATCTACGCGGTGTAATATTCAGAATAGGGAAACACCAATGGTATATTTCATATATCTATTATCTCGTCACTTGTATGGTTTGGACGTGAACTTCTCTCTATAACCTGGATGAAAGTCATAGTTAGAAAATACGGAAACCGATTAAACAGTTCTTGAATTTCGGATATTAGAAATTTATCTGAAAATGTATACCCATGTAACAACTACAGCGAGGGTGTCTGTAAATTTGACAATTAAAAGAAAATTGAAATTAAAAAAACAACTGCAAAGCTGGGTTTTTTTTCGGTTTGTAATATTTCACCGGAAATTTCTGATTGTTGAATAAAAAAGAATCCTAAAACCAAGGCTCAATGAACTGGCTGATCTGTTGGAATCATTTTCAGCTTGTTTTATATTGGTATGGTACTGACTTCCCAACAAATATCACACAATAAAATTTTTAACAAAATACCCACCTGCTTGGATTAAGAGTGTGTGTCATGTACGAATAAGAGGTCATTGTTGCAAACAAGGTCACACGCCAGGTCAAGGGAAGGTCAAACTGGGATGGTCAAGGTCACCCAAATCCTCCGTCACGTCTAAAAGTAATCAGTGCTTCTGCGGACAGAAAGTGGAAGTGCAACAGGAATTTAGATACGGGTATTGCATTAGTTTCACAGGGTAAACATCAATGATAACATGCCTGGTCAACGATGAAAATGTCGACAATAATAGAGAAAGCAATGATAAAAGGGAACACATATACATTCAAGGAGAGACCCTTGAAATGTATATCTAACACAATTAGTGATTTCCTATATTTTCTTTGGTAGACGGTATCCATATAATCTATATTTTGGAGTGTGGAGGATATTGAATAATTCCGCACTAAGAAATTCCGATACCGTACATTATGGGGCTGGTGTATTACATCATAATAGCTGCGGTATCACCTCAGGTTTCCCTGTCTCTTTTAAATAGAACAGCTTTATTTCATCATATGTGCTGAGTCCTGGGATCCGAGAAGATTAATTAGGTTGAGACTTTAAAGCAGATCCTGAGACAAGGTTAAAACTGAATTATCATTTGACTGACGTGACATATTATTCTTATTAGTAATGATAACTACTAAAAGGCCGTCAATAATTGATTGCATGCTATTTCTGACTATATTTGACCACCTCCCTCCCTCGATTTCATGTTTTTGTCATATACCCTTAGGCTATTATTTTTGGTCATGGATGACGAATATTGTAGTCGTTGAACCTTTTCTGAATTAAAGTAGGTTGACGAGGCTTAGCTAGAAAACACTCCTACACCCAATTTTCTTTCCAACCACGACAACATGTCAACGGAACGAATAAATACACTACACCTTTCTGAATTAATGAAATGGAGACTGGAACCCCCTATCTCTCTGCTACATGACGTTATTTATGGACGTTCCCTAATTAATATAAATACGCAATATTAGTTTATTAAGTAATGGTACACTTCCTTTAGATACTATCCTTGCATATGCTTTCCATACTACTCAATTGCTACAAGGGGTTTAAACCTGCAAGACATCAACACCTCATCCATAATTCTTATAGATCCAATTATCGGAACATATCGCCTTCAATGGTGTAGATGCACGATTTATATCGAAAATCATATAGATAGAAAATACTCCACGAGTTTGGATGTGCCACAATCCTCATTGAGGTGAAGGCAATTGACGATGACGGCACATCTATTTTACGATTCATGTGCAGTTCTGGATTTATATCACCCCTTCCATGGACATTAGAATAGCATCACAATATCAGAATAATCCAAATTACTCTGCAAATCCAGTCAGGAACGTATAAATCTCCATATTGTGGTCTTGTCTACTTTTTCACATCCTGGGCACTTAACATGGGTGATCGTTGAGTATATATTCTTAATGTTATTCCTATGGCTAACCTTGTACCAGGGATGAGATAAAACCTTGTCCAGTGACTTGATTCTAATCTACAGGCTGTCTCGTGGACCAGGCAAAGCTTTCATAAAAACAATGCAGAGTTTATACTTTTTCAGTTCATGCATATTAGACAGATGGCTATGCGCTAACCCTGACTAAGAAGCCAGATTAGAGTCGGACAGTCAATCACATCTCGCGTGCATGTAATGACCGACTGCTGTTGTGGGGTAATAATCATATAGAACGACCTGACCATGCTGTACAAGCATGTTAGGTCGTTATATATTTACTATATACCCGAAATCAATAAAATGATTAACTTAATTTGGCTTAGCAACTGATATTTTAGTCGACACGTACAGAACAGTGTTCCGTATTTTTCCACATAATAGCATCTATCCGACGAATTCACAGTGTAGAATGAAATGAGTGATAATGGGTCATGTCGATGTCTTATAGGCTAAACTTTACAACGTTCATTCCACCCATGATGGTGGATTGTTACAGGTAGTAGGAGGACCTACCTGTTAACGACGGGAGGTAGGATGTGACAGCCCTGCATCTCTCTCACACTCAACCTTTGTTCCTCGCGGGTAGGCGGTCACCTTATTAGAACACGATAAATCAGATTGTTAGGAAATATGTGTACATATAACCCAAAATTCCTGATCGATGTTAATACAATGCGTGCATGCTTTTGGAAGTTAATTAGGGAATGGAAATATGTTACAAAATCGTCGACTTAGATGTATTTACACTTCCCCCTCATCACATGATAATACCTGGAACCACGGACAAGTCTATATGTATATATCATATATATAATATATATATATATACACATATTCATATATATAGGTCTTATATATGGCAAAAAATCACGAGTGGTGGTCATTTGGGCTATTTTCCTTCTGCAGCCCATGTAATGTTCAAAGTAACACATTTATATGATTATAATATCTATTGTGAACATATATCCAAACCAGTGCACAATCATTAAAGTGACACCTATGAATTTATAATCATATACCCTGTGCAACATACTATCATTGATATAAATAGCCTGGATATTTCTTTGTTTCTTTTTTCTTTTCTTTTCCTCCAAAAATTAAAGCACATAATTTTAGTTATCTTAGAATTCACAGTAAATTTATTCAACAGACACCAGTTCTCAAATCAATCAATGTCATGTTGCTGTTCATCCCTGACAGAATAAAAATCATCACTAGATTACTGTATCGTTTGCACACAGCCTTATGTTGGATCCTTCAATAGCAGGAATGATTAATATAAATAAGAAAAAGTAATAGACCCAGTACTGATCCCTGGGGGACACCACATGTAACTCCACATTGATGTGATAGTTTATCATTTTTTGTTGATTGTTCCTTATCACACAGGTAGTCTTTGAGCCATAAAAGATTGGTTTCCCTTATTCCATAGTGTTCTAGTTTGAACAGTAATATTGTGTGGTTAACTGCATTAAAAGCCTTTTCAAAATCAATAAACACTGCTTGGATTGGACATTCTCCCATTTGGCTGCCTTTTCCCTAAGTTATTTGACCATATCAGTGGGTTTCTATATTCAGTCTTAGGGGCCGTCCATAAATTATGTCACACTTATTTAGGGCATTTTTAGACCCCCCCCCCCCTGTCACACTTTGTCACATATTTCGTACTACCCCCCAAAATATGTCACACTTTTTGACCCCCCCATCCCATTTTCTTTCTTATGTACGATAGCATAACATAGCAGTTATTTCATCTTTGATAAAGCTACTGTAAAAGACCATTAATTTAGAGGAAGATATTATATGAGACAAAACTCCTAGATCAATGAAAAGCTATTGATACTTCACCACACTTTACTGTAGTTATTATCATTTTAGACCAGCAAATCATATGCAGTGCTGAACTTTTGATCAAGCATAAATCTAGTCTGGTCTAGTCTGCTCTGGTGAATTACTACCAAAATCAACATCTTCCTCATTGTGGTACTGCATATCTTCCTCCTCCATGTATGATGAAACACATTTATGAGTTCAACCTGCCCACGAAATGGGCAATGTGCAAAAGTTGTCAGGTGGTGCCTTTGGGGATTTATCCTTGTGCATAATCATCAACCCCATAACAGACCATTTCCACCTGATGACTGCTTAGCATTTACTTCATTGGTTGGGGGAGCACAATTCCTATCTCACAGAGATTCCAATCATATCTATAGCTGAGTAAATATTTCCAATAGACAAACTAGTGGGGTTCCTATATAGGGTTATGGTAGAAATCAACATCAAATGCATTTATGATAGAAATCATCATCACTGAGGGAAAGACCTTCATTTCATGGGAGGTGACCACTGAAGAATCGAGAATGTGAACCTGAATTCTGCCACTGATTAAATGTATCCAGATACTTCCGGCTTGGGGCATAATGGATGATATCACTGCATTCTAACTTTGTTGATATCATCTGCTTTACTAGTTTTATGACAACATCCTTAGGGATCTAATGCTAGGTTAACACCATCATCCTGGCCGTCCCAGCAAAGGATTTTGGGAGAAACCTAACTGGACTTGTAGGTCCTAAGTCGTCGTATCTGGACTTGGATGTGAATCTTAACTGGACTTGACTTGACTTTACTGACGGGAGCTTGCCGGGAAGAACTTCTGACAGTCAAAAAATCTGCCTCGGCAGTCCCAGCAATCCCCAGTGGCGTTTGAGTGTGGTGACTGCCGTAAGTGGACTTAGGATATCTTAAGTAGTCGGGATTGTGAATCCTAAGTCAACTTGGATTACAGATAGCATTAGGCTTATGGGGACTTAGGTCGTCCTAGGTCATCGGGATATTTATGGAACTTCCAACAGTCACAGGCAGAGAATACATTGAATAAGATAAATGCTAACCACCAGAGAAAGTGAACAACTGTAAACGGTTATGAACAGGAAAGTTTGATGAATGTTTTCTTATTTTTTCTATTTTTTTTAACAAAGCTATTCACTTTTGTTTTAAAATAGTGAATTATTGGAAGGAACAAAAGCATTTTATATCATATATATAGATATATATATCTAGACAACTCTGTGATACGCCAACAGATTTGGTCGGGAACTGCCGTAATTTGGCGCAAGTCAACTTTTGTCAATGGGAAACGGGCGTAATAAGGTTTAAGTCATTAGGCCCGGCAATCTTAGCTCAACTTAACTTGACTTAAGTCGGTGGGATATTTGGGGTCGAGTGGAGAAAAACCAATAAAAAACCAATAAAAGGTGTATATTGACGTTGCGTTGGCGGCGACTACTGAGGAAGTGACCGATCGGCGTCTCTCCCGCGGTGCGGCGAGGGTGCGCTGTTGTTGCTGGTCGTGAAACTTTAGATCCCATTGGTCAGTTTTGTTTACTGAATGTGAGCATGCGAGTCATCGGTCCAGATCGAACGCACCGTCATCGATGCGGCCGATCCGGTCCAGTGGACAGCATGTCGTTCTGTTTTGTGCAGTTTGTGGTGGACTGGACCCTGTGGGGTTTCAGTGCTGCCATCTAGTAGGGAGTTTGGGAAGTCTGGTTCCCTGTCTGCCTACACTGCTCAGCCTTGCTCTGTGTGAGGCTTTGGCTGGGGCTAGTTTCATAAGTATGGCACCAATAAAAGTCCTATCTGGTTGGGACTGCCATAAGTCAACCTATGTCGACAGGAAACTTCCGTAATCCATCGGGATGAGATCCTAAGTCGTCCCAACTCGTCTTGGCTGTATCTTGTCTTTACCCTAGCCATACCGTCTCCTTGCCTATGGCATCGACCTAGGTCAACCTACGACCAACTTAACTCGACTTAAGTCAACGGGATGTAGGGGGCCGAGTGGGCAATAACCATAAAAATACCATTAAAATACCATAAAAACACCAAATCCAGTTAGGATTGTGCCGAAATCCATTGCTTGGACTGCTGGGGTGATGGTGTAAACCTAGCATTAGATGTATCTATAAAGAAATGATCGACCTGAAATTGCTATCTCCTATTCCACCTGATAATCATCTACCCAAAAGTGTCAAATAGTCACTGGGTGGTGTTTGCTGCCATAATCAACCAAAATCATCAAGTGAAAAAGTGGCAATAAGCATCTTGCCTCCCTGGCAGATACCTGTCCTCATTGAAACAGGAACAGGGAACTCTTCCAAGTATAACAGCACTCTCTGCTGTTACACTTAACCACTTGTAGCATATATACATGTACTGACTTTCTTTGATCTTTGATCTCCTATTTGGCTGCCTTTTTGATTAGGTGACTATTTCAGTGATTTGTGTATGCAGCCTTAACAGGATATCCATCCATAACTACTTTTAAATCTAACCCCCCCCCCCCCCCCACCCCCCTAAGTGTGACATAATTTAGGGATTATGGAGAAACCAAACAAGAGTCAGTTGTGTTGTTGTTTATCGCACGACGGCAAGATCGCATATTACAACGCGAGGGAATATATAGTGTTTTGTATCTAACAATTCACAAAAGTTGTGGTGTAGAATCTTGTGATTCCGAATCTGCTTCATGCCAGTTTGTAAGAGCTCAGCACTTTAAGTTATAACTATTTGAAAATAAAATATAATCTTATTCTGAGTAGTGATAATATCTAAGAACAAATTAATTAACTATACTGTTATTTCAATTATTTCATAAACTTAAATTGATTGTTTCAATGTGGATTTTACTATGTAAATCCTACCAGCCATTGAGATGCAAACCTGGGAGCTGTTTCACTAGTAGCTGGGACAAAGCGAGAGGTAGGACCGCAACAGTGGCACCAACAGTGGCACCAACAGTGTCAATCCCAAAATTCATCAGTGGTCTCACTGTTGAGGTGGAACCAACTCTCAATATTTTATGGCATAGTGCACTTAGTGAGCACAGGGTCTCACTATAGATGCGGATATGCTACCACTAGTGCCAGTCGAATAGGTCGACAGGCTGTGCCAAACGTGCAATTACACCCAGTTCCCGTAATAATTAAGCCATGAAACTTTAACACGCCTTAGAGAAAGATATGACCTATAACTATCTCAAATCTGAAGAAGATCGGACCATTCGTTTTGCCGATATTCGAGTACGCGTTCCGAGACCGTCATCGATTGAGGATGACAACTTACCAGAGTAAATAGGGACTCGTTTCGGTAATAACCGCGGATTGGTGCAGCCGATTGTCTTTCATCTTTGGAATGTTTATAGCTTATGGTTCTCTAACTAGTGTTAAAGTTTCATTGTTTAATTCCTACGGGAAGGGGTGGAATTCCACGTCCACTACGGCCTGTCGACCTATTCGATTGGCAATCCTTCTATAGGAAATCGATCTGCAACGTCCGTTCTTCTTCAAACTTGGAATGCTTATAGGTTATATGTTTCCCTAAAAAACATGCAAAACATAATAACGGCCAGTCTAGGGGGTCGCACCTGAAGTTTGTGTATGCCCTCGCGATGTCGATGGTACTCATGTGTAAAGGTTTCATGACTTACTTCCCACGGGAAGTTCCGTTCCGCGTTTCATTCCGGCCCGTCGACGGATAAATTCGAACGTCAAACGCGTGTGCTATGTGAGAGTATTTGGTCTTGGAGACGGTCTAAAACTTTAGAGTTTAATTGGTTTTTTTATGGGGATATAAAAAGTTATATATAGGTTTAAATGGGAGATAAGATAAGGGGGACCATGGGTGGAGCCCCCCCCCCCCCCCCCCCCCCCCCCGTGGAGTAAGGGCAGGCTCGGCCATCCACCTCCTAGGCTACAGTCACTTGCCTGCCTGTGCTCACGCAGTCAACAGGCACTGTGTTTTCCTGTCTTCTCTCTCTAACCCCCCCCCCCCCCTCTCCTTCTTCTCCTATCACGGGTGAGGCCAACATCTCCCTCAAGGATTCAGTGACTTGTGCCTCAGTGTGTCCATGGACTGTCGTGAAGTACATCGCTCTTCCACATAATAGTGTAGTTCAAGTATGAAACTCATATACAGTATTCTCATCGTGATTATATACAGAGAACAAGATAAATTAGTGTCCTTTTTTGTTAGAGACATATGTCTACGATGATGAAATTTATAGATAATTATCTTGTAGTGGACTTCATTACCCCAACCCTGGATGAAAGGAGAGAAGCAGTAGCTGGGAGAATAAAATTTTATTGAATTTTATGTAGTAAAAGAAATAAAATTTAATGTCGACCTTACTGGATGGCATATTAATGGTAATATTAATATGAAGTTATGTAAGAAAATATATATGATAATTGACAGGTAGAATATAAGGGGCCCCTCCCACCTACTACGAAGCACTACGATTAAGTCTGCGACACCAGCTCGTGACGCCGACGGCGTCGCCGACACGCGCTGCCGTCGCAGACTTAATCGTAGTGCGTCGTAGTAGGTGGGAGGGCCAAATTGCGGCGACAAACCGCTGCGCTCTGCGATTAACCTTCCGACGCATTATGACGCGCTACGACGCGCTAAGAAATTCATACATGTTTGAATGTCGTAGAGCCTCTACGATTAACGGTTTTTTGTTGTAGTGCGTCATAGTGCGTCGGCGCGGAGATAGTTTGTTGGCGACAAAACCTTACTAATTGACAAGTTCGTCGGCAACACCTCCACGATTTTTTCAGTTTGTCGCCGACACGGAAAAAGGGTCAATCGTAGAGTTAATCGTAGTAGGTGGGAGGGGCCCCTTACAATACATTGGTAATTTGTATATGGTAATAAAAAGGCCAAGGAGCCAGTAAAAAAGGAGAGGGAGGGGGGGAAGATTTAAGAGTCTTTGTTGATTAGGGAGTTGACCAAGGCCAGGTTGACTGCCTTGGCATCATTGTTCTTGATACAGGTTCTGTGGGCGTTTGATTTCGAGCCCCCGTACCTCTGGATCGATAACTCTGGCATACCGGCCTGGTATGCCTGTGTGGCCGCGGCCTTTCGCAGGCTATGCAGCATGTAGGTATCGGGTTGGTCAGCGGCCTGGAGGAGTTTCATCCACTCCTTAGTGAGAATCCTATTCGTGACCGTTGTCCCGTGTTCCTGCTGGAGGAACGGGTCCTCGGGGCTGGCCGTGGGGGACGCCATTAACATTCGTCATATGGCACATACTGGACAGAACCGCGGATCGGGCGACTCCTGCAGCCTGACCGTCTTTTCTTCTCCAACGTGTTGCATGTTCTTGGCGGCTTTGACACGTATCGTCACGAGCCCACGCGCGACCACCACGTCCTTGCGTGACAGGTGTCGTACTGGGTCGTACTTCGATGCCGTAGGAGGCACCACCTTGCTCTGTCACAGAGCCGCATAGTAGGGCGGCCCGAGGGCGGCCCAGAGTACCGCTATAGGCACTGCCGGTTTCACATTCGGCTTGTATGTCTTGTTGTGCCGCATCGCCTCGAGGGCGCGCTTTACCTGGAAATCCTTCATCAGTGCGACCGCACGTGTAAGAGGTGATTCTCGACTGTGGCCGGGGAGGGGGCGTGGTCCGCGACGCATTCTAGGCACGTTCCTCGGATTGCCGCGCAGATGCCCTCATCTGGAGTGATCGTAGCACCGGATCTGCAGGCGAGACGTAAGACAGGGTTGAAGCGTCCCCAAGTTATCGCAGAAGACCTCCATGCGAGTCCCTCGGTCCCGGTCTGTGAGGAATGTGTTCATCGCATATATCGTATTGAGTGCCTCGTGCTCAGTAATGCAGCACACGGGATCATCCACAGGGCACACCTGTCCAGCGTACAAGTACCTTCCGTCCGTGCCCCCCCGATGCCCGAGAGGCAGGCGTCCACTATTAGGCACTTGGTCGGTGGGCCTCGTGGGATGAGGGCGTGCCCGTTCCAACCATTGAAGTATTTTGCCGAGGACCGACTGGAGCTGCCATTTTGTGAGTGACTGTTTTTACGATACCGCTCTAACGTGCTCCCGGACGTCGAGAGGCTTGTCCTCTGGGATGGTGAGTGACATCTCCGGGGCATTGATCACTATTCTGAGCCAGGTGACGACCTGGGCCAGAGTTTGAGCTTTCTCTCTGAACAGCTCACGGGCGATGTCGAAGTCGGCAGCCGCCTTTTGCCGGCTCGGGGACAGAATGATTAGGTCGTCGAGGTACATCGAGGCATCCACCCCTTTCTGGCCGAGGATCCCAATGATCAAGTCCGCCACGCACTGCATGTGGTACGAGGAGGCACGGGCACCAAACGGCATGGCTGTATCACAGTAGTACCCGTCCTCCCATGCAAAACATAATAACGGCCAGTCTAGGGGGTCGCACCTGAAGGCGATGGTACTCATAAACATTCCTGCCCATAGACCGAATTCTTTATGATGCAGGCGTTGATACTATCCTCCTTGGGATAAGTCATATCAGTGATGACCCGACAGTCACTCATACCCCTCTTTTCGCGTATCATTAATGGCGACACGTGGCACCATGGTGAGAAGGGGGGATCCTCAAATGGCCCCACGAGGTTGCTGTGACCTCGCTCTTTCCTAATGAACTCTTTTATGTGATCCAGGTGTCCCGTGGCACTAGGATGGTTGGGGACCCCAGGTGTATAGCTGGTGGGGCCAATGTATCCCAGCGGGAATCCGTATCGCACAAAGTCCAGCAGCTCCTTCTTTTCCGGCGAATCCGCGAGGTATCGGACCCAGGCCGGAATGTTGAGATCCGTGGGAAGCTCAATACGAGCCCCGAGGGCGTTGGGCAGTCCGGTTTCCCGCACCTCAGAGTAGATATAGGCGTGGCCCGGGGGCCCGGGCTGGGTGAACCGGGGCCAGTGGGCCCGCCTGTGTCCTGCAAACGCTCCGGGGTCAGTCCGGAGTGCAGGAGATGGGATGCTGGTCTCACAGACCTCCCTAACCGCCGAGAAATCAGGGGTCCGCATCATGTCCGGGTCCTCCCGGGGTAATTGCCGAGGCAATTGCTCCCCGTACGTGTTACCAATGATATCCATGGGAGTGTGTTCGGTAGGCATGGCCGTAATGTCCGTTACGCTCGCCACGTGTTCGGCATGCGGTGTCACATGTGTTGCACTTGGCCTCGAAGCACGGGACGGCGACCGTTGGCGAGACATTTTCATGATGCATCGAGCACTCCATCAATCTTATTGTCCATACGGCTCATGTTCGACTCCAGGGCAACGATCCTGGACGTCTTGACCGTTGAGTCGTGATCTGACACTGATTCCACGTGATCGGCACTTGCCTCCCCCGAGTCCATCAGCGTGGCCTCAGAACTGCGGTCTGCGACCGGTGCCTTGGAGGTGCTTGGCACGGGATTACTCCGGGTATTTGGTGGACCCATCGTTCACTTCTCCTCGTGAATCCTTTCCTCGTAGATTGTAATGGATGTGCCGGCCTTTACTCGTGGAGTATAAGGCTGCGAGCATGTGGCCAAGAAGACGAGAAAATACTGGAGTATGTGTGTACTGCAGTACGAGTGGAGCAGAAGTGAGACCAGGACCAATGCCAGGGGTGCGCAGTACGTGTGAAAACTGTGAGGAGGCAGGAGGGGCGCTCGTGATGCGCGTTAGAGGGGAACACCAGGGGGAGCAATGACCACCCCTGACCAAAGGCCATGAGTCACCAATTGTCCAAGAAGAATGAGTGACTCAACATCGATGAATAACTTTGCAAGTTTTCAGTGCCTCTGTTCGTCATCATATACATTACATGCACAATATCTAATATATATTTTAGACCTCATATCAATTTACAAATAATCTTTAAAAATTCTTTTCTGAAACATAATCTTCCGTTGTTAGGCAAGGATAGCTGAACTTCTTTGGGCAATTGGTTCCAGATCAAGACACCTCCGTAAGCGGGAGTTTTACATTAACATTAATTTCATTACGGATTATTATCCTTATCTTAATCTTATCTTATTTGACGAGTTTTATTAGGGAATTGGCTTATACATTTATACACCAGGTTTGGTTTTATGTTGTGTTGTAGACAGTAAAACCATGAGGCGACAAAGAAGTTTTTTAGGCATTTTATCAATGATCAATGTTTCAGTCTTTTCATTGCCCTTTATCAAGGTTTATCAATTCATATATTTACCTTATCTAAAATGTAGTAGCCATATCTATATTTCCAATTTTTCTGGGGTAGAGATCTCCTTGTTTATATTTTTATATTTCTGCCCTATAAAATATTTTTTAAATTCACTTGTAGGAGCCATTTTTAGTTGAATTTTGGCAGAGAAAGGTAAACGTGAATCATAGCTTACGCCTCCACCATGGAATGTGGCTGTGACATTCTCATATTGCAACATGCATAGCAACATGCATAGTAAAACTCATTGCAGCATGGAAACTGACGGGAAACAGGCAGGAAACCCACAGGAGAAAAATAAAGTGGTTGCTCTTCCATTGCACTCCCATTTTAAGCCTTCCAGGGCAAATAATGCCTTGAGGCATTCCCCAGTGTAGATCAGATGATGCCTTGAGGCATTCTCCTCTGTAGACCAGATGATGACTTAAGACATTATTTATGAAATTTAGTAATGTTTATGATTTCATTTTCTAAAAAGAAATAATTGATCAATAATTGACCAATTTGATGAGACTTAAGTGTCCTACACTTAACCATCCTAAGATCAAACTACTGTTATGAAAACCACTTTTACTGTCAATTCAAACCTGGGTCAACATCCCAAGTCTGTTGATATTTAGCCTTAGGAGGCCTGGCATTATAAATGCATATTAATGTTTATTATCCATGTCATGGTTTCCTACTGATGTGCCATCAATCTGCATAAGCTAAGAGCATACAGACACGATCCGATAGAGTGAACTATCAGAAAATACCTTAATTGAAGAGGGACGACTGGATTCCTTCTAAAGTAGTTTTATTGCACGTCTGATACAGTGGGCTGACCAGAGTGAACTGACCTCGTGTCCCTTGCCTGCCCACACCTCGCGTGGGAGGGGGGGCTGTTACCAGGGGCAACAGCCCTCCCCCATGCTGACCAGCGGGCTGGGGGGAGGGGGGGTGGTGGAGGCCCGTATATGCCGGTCTGCATACCTCGGAACCTAACAATACTCTTAGCTGTGATTCTAGTGTAGTAACTAATGCATTTCTTATGTACAAAAGTACAAATGGTCATTACATCAAAGATAAAAGTTTGTTCAGCTCTATCTTATTTTCTACACAAAATATAGTCCTTTGAAGAAGGACCCAGAGTCTCACTGTGAATGGAGAAAATTCATAAGCAATCACGCTATTTGAATGCAAAAGCATCCAAGAAAGTTTGCTCCTGGATCAGGATACCAACTACAGTACCTAGACAGTTTGTTTGTAATCCATAAATCAATCATATCCCAATGACATTGTTCTAACTTATTTCTGACAAAGTCAAAGTTTTCCCATTTTGCTATCAACTCTGTCCTGATGGTCACAAATGACCATCTGAACAGAGTTGAAGTGTCAGTTAATGTAAAACATAGAGTCTTACCTTCTTTCACCTTTTTCTGAGCTTTAAGCATTCACAAGGCTCTTGTATGAAATATTTAAAGGAATGATGTAAAATTTTTCTGTTCTGCAAACCTATTGCATTTAATCTCATAGATTTTAGAGTTTTGCATTTAAAGACAAGATTGACCTTAATTTCAAGGTCAAATATACTATCAATCTTCCCATATGTAATTTTGTTTATCAAATATGGGATTCCTTTTGAGAATAACTCATATAGTGTGATTTGCAATGAAGTTGAGTTGAAATTAATATTATTTATATTATTTCTTTATAATTCAAATTTTTTATTTGAAATACTCATATCTGAAAATGCTGTGCCTGTACGTACTGGCACGAAGCAGATTTGAAATCAGAAGATTCTGGAGCTCCAGAATGAATCGTATGTACTCCAAAACACACTTCCCCTGGCCTGCTTCAGGAATAATTGAGGGGAGAACAGCTGCTCTATATCAATAGGAGAGGCAGTTAGGGAACCAGCGAGAAATACTGAGCAAAATGGCTGGACTTAAAGCTGGTGCTCCACCAATCAGGTGCTCCATAGGTGGGTTTTTAACCTACCGCCGACCTTGCTAGCTAGGGCCGGCCACTGGCCGCCCCTAAATCTGCAAATTCTCCAAGCTGTTCCACCAACCCACCTAATTCTAGCCGGCTGATGATCACAAGGTGCACACACACCACTTGGCACACAATTTAGCCCTCAAAACGGCCAGCCGGCCTGCTTCAATGTGCTTGGTGGAATAGCAGAATAGCCTGTGGTCGGCGACCATGACCAGGCCAGCAGACGCTGGCCACCAACAGGGTTTTGCAGGCACGACGATGGACCGGTGATCGGCAGCACTGGTCATGAAGCTGTTATGAGCTGTTCCACCAAGCAGATTATCGCCACTGACATGCAATTTGGGCCGGCATTTGTCACCGACGACCACAATGCTACCACAATGCCATCAGCCAGTTCTAGCACCGGCTTGGTGGAGCACCTGCTTAAGAAGCAGCCAAGCATCTCTAAATAGTTATACAGTTATAAAGTAAGAGCACACTGTCTAGTAGGAATGCAAAAACAAATCGGTATGTATCTAGATTTGTTTCATACATGTCAAACCTGTGTAACAACAAATATCAACGATCTCCAGTGGACAGGATAGGAGGACACCAGACCTGTTTGGAGACAAGGCTGGTTATAATAGCTATAACAATGTTAGGGTTGTAATGGTTGGCTATTTACAGATCTCTGGTACCAGCCTAGACTTTCTCAAATCTTTGATTGTGGACATTCATTTATAAATCAAATTATTTTACAATATATGCTATGTGGAAACGATTGACTCCCTCTTTCTAAACACTGCAGAGATTATACTGATAAATTTAATTTTTAAGGCTAATTATCCAATATTTTTATAAGCTCCATGACTAGTTTGAGTAGGTATTCTTTCTTTTTGTTTTGAACCTTACTAAGATGAATATCAGCTAGGGGGTCAATCGTTTCCACAGGGAGTCAATCGTTTCCACATTCCCAGATATGAGTTCATAACTATGTACAGGGAAGGAGTACAAGAAAGCTTGTATCATGTGAAGTTACCTTGATATAAGGGGGTATTTATTTGAAATGGACAGTAGTCAAATATAATATACTTGTTAGCTATCACTGTAGGGTGGGAGTCAATCGTTTCCACACAAAAACTACACAAACCAAGGGAATAGGCTCCCAGTGCTATCATAGTATATTTAGATATAATTTTTTTTCATATATACATAGGTACAGGTTAAGGCTTACCAGGATGTATTTTATTCCTGTCTGTGCTATATGTAGATATTGGGAGGGTTACTTCTTTAGGGAGTCAATCGTTTCCACACTAAAACTACACATGTACATTTTGCCATGGAGAGAGTATACTATCCTGCCCAAAAATGTGTAAATGGTCTGAAAAAATCCTTAACCTATGGGGACCCAGTTAAGAACAGTTATTGTCAACATTTTATACTCTTTCTACTAATGCTGACTATTGCAATTATGGTTTAGTCATTTTATCATGAAAAAACACCCTGTTTCAGGTAGTTTGGACCTACTCTCTCCGTTATTTATGATCCCACATAGGCAAAACCATGGTTCCCCTGGAAGATCCGATTGAGTCTGACCAGAAAACACAATAAAATAATAAATATCTATTAAATTTAGCCTATTATTGAATGGAGAAGCAATAATGGTTATTTGACGACGATCCATGACAGCTGGCCATATAGACTTCCCCTATCGCCTGACAGACCCAGGAATCAATGTGTCCCAGCCAAACAAGTGCCTCCCATTCACTGGTGGATCCTTGAACTTCACCACCCTGGCCAGATAGGCAGGCAGGAGTGCATGGTCTATTTATGGAACCCTACTCCGAGCAAGGATAGAGGTGAAGAGTCTGGAGCGGGTGAACTCTGAAAGTAGGTCAAAGTATGAGCAACTCACCTGCCAGGAGAAATACGTCGTCATTTGTAGTCAATATAACAAAAGTACCAAGGGGTATATATATATATGTGTGTGTATGTATGTATGTATGTATGTATGTATGTATGTATGTATGTATGTATGTATGTATGTATGTATATATATATACATGTATATATATATATATATATATATATATATATATATATATATATATATATATATATATATATATATGAATATTGATTTTAACTGGAACACCCAGCGAGTATCACTGATGTTTACAAATAATTCTTTACATCTACTCATTACAATGAAATTTGTTTTGCGGGATTGATGAGGACAACGCCAGTATTCTATATTCTTCCTTAATGCTCACAATACTTTCTAAGTGTCCATTCATATCAAAAATATGTAGAAATATCATCGTTGTCCGGTTATAACAACTGCGTGAATGATCGTTAGAAATAAGATGCGCTTACTTACCAAGTCTGCCTCAGCCTTGGGTTTACGTTTAGCTTCATCCACACAAAAAAACTATGAAGTTTGGTCGCAGCCGTGCTAATTCATACCTGTTTCCTATAAAATATGACTTATTGACTGTAAAGCAATTGTAACAAGGTACCGTGTCCATGTGAGTTTGGCGGCGTCAAAATTCAGACTGATGTTGTTTTCTGGTGTATCATCAGACAAGAGCCTCCTTCTCGATACCCCAGACGTCTAGCGGAACGCTGGGGAACCTTCCCGTACCACTGTCCCCCCCTGGGATGTCTTTGAGAGACATCCTCGATCTGAAATTTGTAAACTTCCGCAGACCACTCCGTTTTATGACAGGCCATTTTATTATCCAGTGTTCTGCAAATATAAAAGCATATATGACAATTTGGCTTGAAAATTAAAACCCATGTCAATTTCAGGAACATCTAATATGATTATCTCCAAGTGTTATAGAAAACATACCTGGTGGGTCACCGTGCTTGTTTTTGATATAGAGATCAATAGTATGATTATATTATAATAGAATATAGAGATTTTAAAACGTTGATTTTCACATGGTAAAACCCATGTCATCTTCTCCAAACTTTTCACAGAATAAAGTAGAGGCATAGTTACCTACCACATATAAAACGTTAGAATTCTGTCGGATCTGCTTGGAGTTTTTACAGCACATAGAGACATAGTGCACCATACCTCTGGCTGGAGACTGAAGGGCCACGATAGTGGGATTCTCGTGTAGTGACAAACTTAAACTACTCTTCTTTTTTCCAGATTGATAGACAGACATACCTTTTCTCTTATGATTTATTTCGAGCCATGCTCAAATCAAAGTTTAATAATGTAGTTTTCTTATCTTGTTTCCTTGAGAGATAGCAATGAGACCATAGCCTTTCACTTGTTCCTAACCATTCTTATGATCAGATCCACTTGAAGCTTCTCCCACACATAGGGACAGAGTGAACCAGGGACCCGTTTCACTTACTAGTTAGATCTCACAAGTGACTTTGTCGTGATTTGAGAAAAATGACCACAAAGCAGGAAGCTATTATCAATTTGTTGATGTTTCTCTGCATAATAAATTCATCTTTATTTTACACACACTGAAAAGCGCACAGGGCAATGAAGTCATTAGTATGGAAGGTACGACTTGGTTGCTAGAGCATATGAACGCGCTATCTGGTGGAAGTTGGTACCTTCCACAGACTGCTTGGAGGCGCACTAGGCAGCCTGACACATGTAATATACACGATCGCGCACCTATACCAATCTAGCGGCCGACGCGCGACTAGCGTTTTCTGTACCCTTGTGACCCAAATAAACAGCGTGTATTGTCCGAGCCACTCAGCAGTTAAGACGTGATACTTTACATGGTGTCTTAGAAGTGGTTTTCTGCCTGTAAAAAGTGGTTTCTCCTGGAATCAAGTGATCTAAAAGATGGCTGAGGGTTTGAACATGCAGTTAAGTGCAAGTTTATGGCCTGCCATGAACTGGAAAGCACATGATTTGGAGAAAGAGTGGGAGAGGTTCAGCAATCACTGTACATTTGTGTTTGGAGGCCTACTCTCAAAAGTCACAGATGAAGAGCAGAAAATTAACTATTCTTACTTTCACTTGGGACCATGACAAGAACCATGGTACTGAAGCTCAGCCTAACAACAAGGATGAGAAAAAGTGTCTCCATTGTGTCATGGGTAAGTTTGAGGTCCATGTGCAGTCAAAGAAAAGTCAGAGCTGCTGTAGTCTTTGACCAGCGCAGACAGCAGCCAGGTGAGAAGTTTATGGACTTTGTTACTGACTAACGACTACTTGTCAGGGGCATAGACATTACAGTTGAAACTCAAAAAAAGCTGGTGCGTAACGCTATAGCCTGTAGGTCTCATGATGAGCGCGTTCGAGAGAAGTGTATGGGTAAGTCCTCGAAGCTGACTGAACAGATGGCGGTCGACATCGGCTCTGACTTCGAGTCATCAAAAGACAGCATGCAGATCTTGAAGGGAGAGGATCCGAGCGTCACCTCCGTCAACAGGCTCAACGCGTATCACAAGAAAGGGAAGTCGGGTATGCAGAAAACAAGATTTCAGAGTGCGCAGCTGACACATAATCCTTCAAGGGAGCAGCCACGTGAGTGCTGGCGGTGTGGCCGAGGACCACACAGCCCTCAGGAGAGGTGCCCTGCGAAACATGACAACTGCAGGATTTGCAAGAAGTTAGGACACTGGGCGAAAAAGTGTACAAAAAAGACTGTTCACATGCTCGTGGAGGATAATGACGTTTACAGCTCCTCACAGTCGCCCCAATGCCAGTCTGACTGCAGTGATGGCAGCTGCGAAGATGTTCGCCTGCTATCGATCCGCAAAGTTTGTATTGAGTCATCGAGAGGAGATGACGAGCGGTGGGAGACTTTAGCTGTAAATGATGGTAATTTATGGTTCCAACTTGATACCGGAGCTAAGGCCAGCGTTATGAGTGCAAGAGACCTCCACAAGATCGATCCTGATGCTAAGCTTCATCAAACAAGCAAGAGACTGGTGTCGTACACCAACCACCAGATCTGTCCTCTTGGATGTGTTCAGCTACGAGTGCAGTACAAGGAGCGAGTATGTTTAGTGAAGTTCTACGTGATTGCAGGTCACCAAGTTCCAGTGTTGTCAGGAGCCGCCTGCAGCGCCCTGAAACTGGTGAAGCGTATCCACCAGGTAGACGCCTCCACTACAAAGCTTCTAGAAGATCACCCGCAGCTCGAGCATACAACCGGAGTGCTGCCTGGGACATATACGATTAAGATTGACCCCACGGTCCCGCCTGTCGTACATGGTCCGCGCAGGCAGGCAGCCGCGCTTCTACCCAAGATCAAGGACAAACTCAACGAGATGATAAAGGAAGGTCACCTAGTGAAGGTCATCGAGCCTACAGACTGGGTAAACTCTATGGTTGTCAGCACCAGGCGTGACAAAATCAGGATCTGTCTCGACCCAAGCGACTTGAATAAGGCAGTGCGCAGGGAGCACTACCCAATACCAACAGTGGAGGAAATCGTCAGCAAATGCCCAAACGCAAAGATCTTTAGTGTCCTAGACGCTAAGAGCTGCTTTCTGCAAATGAAGGTAGACTACGAGTCAAGTAAGCTGACGACGATGAATACACCAATTGGTCGTGTCCGCTGGACAGGCGTTCCATTCGGGGTCAATTCAGCACCAGAATTGTGCCAGCGGGTGATGGATGATATGTTTAGAGATATCCCAGGCGTCTTTGTGATAATGGACGATATTCTAGTGGCAACCGAGTCGTGTGAGGAACATGACCGAGTCCTGAAGATGGTCGTCGAGAAGGCGACACATGACAACCTGAAGCTGAACCTGCAGAAGTTGAAGATCCGTCAATCAACAGTGCCTTACGTTGGACACACTCTGACGAGGGAAGGACTAAAACCAGCAGACGAGAAAGTCTGTGCAGTGCTTGACATGCCTGCAACAGAATCAAAAGAAGCTGTTCGTCGATTCTTAGGCTTCATCCAGTACCTTGCCAAGTTTCTACCCATGCTGGCTGAGGTTGAGGGGTCTATTAGAGAGCTCACGAGAGAGGATGTTGAGTTCCATTGGGACAAGCCACAACAGCGAGCCTTCAAGAAGCTGAAGAAGCTTTGCAGCAGTGCGCCTGTGCTAGCGTACTATGACGTTGACAAGCCGGTCACCATACAGTGTGACGCTAGCAAGATGGCCGTAGGTGCTGTCCTTTTACAAGATGGCAAGCCGGTCTCCTACGCCTCCAGGAAGCTCCCACCCACTGAGCAGAACTGGGTACCGATTGAGATCGAGATGCTGGCCATAGTCTTCAGCATTGAGAAGTTCCGGGAGTATGTGCTCGGAAAAAGGTTCACCATTCAAACAGACCACTAGCCACTAGCCACGATAACAAAGAAGCCATTACAGTCAGCGCCACTACGTCTTCAAACCATGCTACTTAAAATCAAAGCCTACGATTTCAACGTTGAGTTCCTGCCAGGCAAGAAGCAATTCATTGCTGATGCCTTGAGCCGTGCTAGCATCGAGGAGCCACCTGAAGAGAATGAAGAGGAGTTTCGGGTCAGCATGATCGATCGCATGTCAGTGTCCCCAACCCGGTATGCCGAGTTCCAGACCAAGACCGCTCATGAACTGAATGAACTCTATCTGATGATTCTAGCAGGATGGCCAGACACGAAGCAAGAAGTGCCTCAGAGTATTCGTTTATACTGGGGTACACGCGACGAACTTTCGGTTCTAGATGGCATCATTTACCGCGGAATGCGCATCGTCGTGCCACCATCGATGCGTCCCGACATGATGAGTCTCATACATGAGCCACACATGGGTATAGTTAAGTCCAAACAACATGCCAGAGACACTCTCTACTGGCCTGGAATGAGCAGCCAGATTGAGGACTTGGTCAGCAACTGTGTTACCTGCCAGACGTTTGCACCTGCACAGTCAAAAGAACCAATAATGGTAAGGCAAATTACCAAGATCCCTTGGATCGATGTTGCATCAGACATCTTCCACTACGACAACAACAACTACATCCTAAGTGTTGACTACTACTCCAAGTACATAGAAGTGACACAGCTACCGGACATGTCTAGTCAGTCAACCATCGATGCACTCAAGCAGCAATTTGCCTCACAGGGTTCGCCTGAACGTCTGTTTACGGACAATGGCCCTCAGTATGCCAGTGCAGAGTTCACTGAGTTTGCCAAGGATTGGAACTTCCAACATATAACAAGTAGCCCTCACTTTCCTCAGTCCAATGGAGAAGCAGAGGTAGGGGTAAAGACGGTAAGAACCTTGTGAAGGAAAAGTAAGGACAAGTGGAAAGCACGTCAATGTTATAACGCCACCGCTGTACCATCCATGGAGTATGCACCATCTCAACTCAACATGTCTAGGCGTCTCCGTACAGCCGTCCCAGTTTCAAGACAGCTGATGCAGCCATCCATAGCTAACCCCGCAAAGGTGGAGAAGCGATTGGCAGAGAGCAAGGCTAAACAGAAACATTATTACGATCAAGTCAGCAAAGAGCTTGACCCTCTACTACCTGGTCAGCCAGTCAGGCTGAAACCTCAGCAAGGATCGAGGGTGTGGTAGCCAGCCATCGTTATCAAGCACCACACACAACCGCGCTCATATGTTGTTGATACCGGACAACACCAGCTACATCGAAACCGAGCTGACATCCGCAAGGCGTCACCTCAGTACATCAGTGAGCCACGTGATGAGCCACGTCATCAGCGCACACTATCACCTGCCACCACACTGCCTGTTACGCAGCAAGTTCCCAGACATACTCCAGTGCCGCAGGTCGATCCTCATGTACCACCTGTAGAAGCTCTGCCCACACCAAGATGTGTCTCCTTGCCGCAGACTCCAAAGCGCAACCAATACCACTCGACAAAAGCACCACCTACAGCTGCCGCTCCTACTCGCAGTGGCAGAGTGCCTGTTCCTAAGAACATACTTGATATGTAATACATAGTCAGTGATCGCCATGCTAAAAGGGCAGAATAATCCCTTATGGTTGATCTGAGGCCGAGCAGTCTACTCGAGTCTCGTAGCTATACATCATATATATGTCAGAGGTCTAACAAATCATATATTCTCTCATATAAGCACATATAGCATCAGTTCTAAGTATACCCGTGGACATTACAAGTTTAAAGTTGAAACTTATTTGGGTCATATTACGCGTAAAGTTATATGGATATGATAACAGAGAACTAAGACATTTATAAAGAAAAGGGGGGATGTAATATATACGATCGCGCACCTATACTGATCTAGCGGCCGACGCGCGACTAGCGTTTTCTGTACCCTTGTGACCCAAATAAACAGCGTGTATTGTCCGAGCCACTCAGCAGTTAAGACGTGACACTTTACAACACACACGCTGGAAGCCTGCACATATCCAGTCACCCCTTGCACGGGGCTTCCAACGTGCCTGACATATTGAACCATTCACGACCATTCTGAAACGCAACCTGTCACTATTATGTCACTACACCCAATAACAGACATCCTACAGGCTATTGAAACGGGCCCCAGGTAGCCTATTGTTTGAGCGCTACAGTGTGATATAGACGGTAGTCCATCTTAGCTGGTTCTCCCTTGTGTACACTGTTGGGTAATAACAAGTGGACTAATGCCAACTGACCAACTGGGGTGCCCGCAAGTAAGAGAGGCGGAACTATGATGCATTTTGCAGACATCAGAGAGTGTGTTATTGCTTGGTTTCATATCAGCCCGATGTTTCAAAATTCAAATGCAATTATTGGCAGATCAGAGGGGCCGATCTTCATCATATTTGGAATGATTATAGGTCATATGTTCCCCTAACTTGTGTAGGCCTAAAAGTTTTATGGCTTAATTCCTATGAGTTCCTCTTTCAGGTACGGCCAGTCAACCTATTCATCTGTGAGTGTGACCACAATGCGAGAGGGTAGACCCTCTCGTGAACAGTGACAACAGTGGCAGCAACAGTGACCGGACTTGTTTATTCTGAAATGGTATATGTCACTGTTGGTGCCCGTCTTTACTTTAGTGTCATGAAATGTGTTGTCACGAAACTACTGAAACCCGACCTGCCGCTATTGAGTCACTGGACCCAACAACGGATGTCACCAAACTAGTGAATCTTCAGTCCCCAGACTTAGGCTTGGAGACTCAGTGTACACACAAATTTATCCTACCCCTAATAAAAAACTCCATAGGCTTAACATTGGGTCACTGTATTCGGTCTGGAGTTCAGAAAAATGACGTCATTTGTTAATGTAGAAGTAATTTAGACAGGCGGGGTAGGATAAATTCTAAACCAAACTCGAGTTAGACGTGTTGTTGTTTATCGCACTTTATCGCCTCGCGCAGCAATACGCGATCTTGCCAGAGAGAAACACTAGTCACATACTTGGACGTTCCAAGATGGCCGACACATCTGAAAGTTCGGCTGTCAACCAGAGGAGGTGTGAAGCGCAGCGCCCCCCTTACCAACCCGAGTCATATATACGATTGCGGCCTCCTCATGGCACCACTTTCAAACCTGACAGCAAGGGGGAAGGAGCTCTGAGAAGAACTGGTTCTACCACAGAGTATCTATTCTTACTCTGTGGTTGTACTGGCTAATTAGCCCTGGATTAGTGAGGAAATAAGGCTGTATTCTACAACCCAAATCAGGCACAAAACGTGGAGCTCTATTGTGGTTTGGAATACATTAGATGTCACCCTATCAATATTTGAAAAGATTTTTGATAGAGCTCTAACAGTTTGTATATAGTAGCTGTTCTTAATTGGTAAGTAATTGAATCAATTGCAGATTAATGTACGCGCAAAGGGAATTTGATATCCGCCGGCCTTGACCCTCATGACGTCAGCATCTCGTGACGTCACCGCTCCTCGCCCTCTTTGGCAGCAGGCTTTGAATATTCAAGACATGGTTTTTACTGAGCTCCCAGTCAAGCATCTAAAAAGTAAAAAAGAAAGTCTTGAAATGCCGAGAGCAGCCGCCAAGACTCCCACGGTAACGAGGGGAGTCAAGACTAAAGACCTGGAAGCCAGAGTAGCAGCTTTGGACGAGAAATGTGACACCTTTGGGGACAAATTTATAGAGATGGAATCCTAGCTGCACGCCATAGGGGAGAAAGGCCAAGATAAAGCCGGGCCTAAAGAAATCAAAGTCTCTCCGGATAGAACCTCACCGACATCCAAGAGACCCCGAGGACGACCGGCAAGGGCGGATACTCGTTTTGCACCCTACAAAATGGTCTCTCCAGCTACTCAGAGGCTTGCGGAGGCGACAACGTACTGGACCAGGTATTACATGGAACTGTTTTTGTTTTTTTGCTATTAATAGTCAGTTTGTTTCGTTTACACCATAAGGATAATTTATTTAAGTCAGATTGAAGAGGTGGGAGTATGTCTAGTAAGTTTTTGCCTGAGCGATATATGACTGTGTCGTCTGCGTATAACAAACAGCGAGTGCCGTCATTAACATCATGGTTGTTCAAACATCATGGTTGTTCGAGTGAGATTCTCGTGCAGTTCTAAACTGTAAGCTGCTATTTTTTGTGTTACTCTACACAGATGTACTTCTATACATACTGAAATCATAATTTAAGACTAGTTTTCCAATTGCCTTGCCCCGCGATCAGCCACGAGAATAATTGCACTGGTTGCCGGTTACCTGTGTCCCGCGAAATGATAGAAGCCGTACAGAGTTAAATGCGGCCAACTTTCACTAGATGGCGTCGTGCATGGCTTAGAGTGCATACACTGGCCACCAGAGCAGACATTTGCTACGCATGTCGTACCACAGAGTAGAATAGATACTCTGGCCGCCTAAATCGCAGCTGAGCGTCGACAGGGGCTGGTTGCCAATCTATGAAGACTGAGGCATGTAGTGTGGCCAATATCCAACATATAGCCTGTCCATAGGTGTTGTTTTTTTTAAACATTTATTTTTACACGGTTAACACTCAGTCCGGAGGCTGGTTTCAATGTGTGCCGAGCTGATGTTATCTTTTACAATCATTGTCTGGTTTTTATCAAAAAACATAGTCGAGCAGCATGGTTAGAATAGTAACGTATTTACATATACAAGCTGTACAATGGTCATTTCTGATGGTAAAAGGGTTCTGTTGTCTAACGCGCCAGATGGTAAGCCAATGGTTCATTAACCCACAAATATCACATATATATCACATGGTTGAGAAATTAACATAAAGGTGAGTGTGAGAGAAAGTTACAAAATACGGAAACCAGGTCACTTTGTGAGTCACAGCTAAAGATGGTGCACGTGGGAAGTAGTCAAGGTATTTTACTCATAAGAATTGCTTTTTGTTTTTTTTTTAAATTGGAGAGAGAGTCCTTCATTCGTTGGTTTGGGCGCAATTCATTCCAGATTGTTGCTACATGGTATAGTATTGTTTAATGGTTTGTTCACCTTAAATAGTGGTGCTTGGTTGGCTCTAGTACATCTAGAGGGGACTTCCAATAATTCCTTTTTTTCCAAATTTTTCGCCGTGAAATTTAGGATATGAGAGATTCTTCGGTCGTTCAGATATGGCATTTGGACTGATCTATGTAGTTCAATTATGTGAGTACGGGAGTGGGAGTTAGTTATTATACGTAGTGCGGCATTTTGGATTTTCTGAATTTTAGCAAGGTCTGATTTATTACAACAGTCATAGAAAATGTCGCCGTAGTCTATAATAGGCAGAATGAGGCTTTTCTAAATACTTTTTTTTGCGTGCTCAGTTAAATATGGACTGATTTTCTTCATGATATACAGTTTGTGACCTGCTTGTTTGATTATATTATTTATATGGCAAGTGAAGTTCATCTGCTGGTCAATTATCACACCTAAGTATTTGTATGAGGGCACCCATTGCAATTTATCTTCACCCAGCATGACGCTCAGGTTATTAGTTGGATTTTTCTTCAAATTCCATTTGGTTCCATAGAGTACTGTTTTTGTTTTTTTGCTATTAATAGTCAGTTTGTTTCGTTTACACCATAAGGATAATTTATTTAAGTCAGATTGAAGAGGTGGGAGTATGTCTAGTAAGTTTTTGCCTGAGCGATATATGACTGTGTCGTCTGCGTATAACAAACAGCGAGTGCCGTCATTAACATCATGGTTGTTCAAAGCCTTAACTATATCATTAACAAAAATAATAAATAGCATGGGTCCTAGGATAGAACCTTGAGGTACTCCACATACAATGTTTCTTAAAGATGAGCATATGCCATTTGCGATGGTCGACTGTTTTCTGTTATGTAAGTAATTTCTATACCAATCCAAAAGAGTTCCCTTTATGCCTAAAAATTTCAATTTTTCTATAAGTATTTTATGGTCTATTGTATCAAAGGCTTTTTTAAAATCAATGTAAATACATAGTGTTAAATCTTTGGAGTTAATTGCATTAAAAATATCTGAGGTGAGAATGGAGATTGTGACTATGGTTGATCTATTTGTCCTAAATCCATATTGAATATCTACTAGGCTATTATTATTTTCTAGGAAATCAATTGTATAGTCATGGACAATGTGTTCTAAAATTTTACCAGGAGCTGGCAATAATGAGATCGGCTTTAAATTATTAACATCAGTGCTTAGGCCATCCTTCTTAAGTGGAACTATGAGAGCGCGTTTCCAAGTATCTGGAAAAATTCCTGTACTTAGGGATATATTCAGTAAATAAATAAATTGATCTATTAAAATTATCAGCGCATCTTTTAGGTATCTAGAAGTTATGATCTCGAGTCCAGATGATTTGGTGGTGTCAATATCATGTACAAGTTTTCTGACTACTTCCACACTAGTTTCTACATCTGTTAAAACATTATTATTTGATATACCATCATATTGCCATTTTTCTGAATGGACACTGGCAAGAGTGGGGCCTATATCTACAAAAAAGTTATTTATGTATTCTGCTGTTTTGTTTGGTTTGATACGGTCCTGTGTTACTTCATTCCGTAGGGAAATATCCTCATGTCGACCTGTCGTTTTCTTAGTAAATTTTGACATTATTTTTATGTTGAGATAGCATTTCATTAACATAATTTGATTTGGCTTTTTTTACAAGTCGGTTTGTGGTATTTCTTGCTTTCCTAGCCAGTGTCCAATCCTTTTCCGTATTTGTTCGCTTTGTTCTGGTAGCTATGGGTTAATTAGTGTTGTAATTACATTAATAAGTAAGATGGGGAGGACCAGTGGAAAGTCTACACGTATACACTTAGAGAGTGAGAACGTAGTGACGCCTGGCGTAAGGCTTCCTTAACTTTGCTCAACTTTATTAAACCTCTAGTGCCATCTAGTGGCGACGTTAGGAACTACTGAAATATCTCAGATAATAATTACGGCACGTAGTGGCCAAGAAACGAAGTACTGAATAGATCTTAATTAAGTTGTAACTACAGTGTCGACACCTAGGGGTGAACGTAGGAGAAACGGACGTAGATTCGCCTCCTATGATTCAGAGATATGGACCAACAAATGTCTGCAACTTAACCCTTTAACGGCCGCACGCCTCACTCAGGCGGGAAAGCAGCGGCAGCACCCCCAGCGGCATTTGTCTATACTAAGGGCAGGAAGACATTACATAGTGAACGCGTGAACGGCAGGCATGTTTTGCCGTGATACGTCAGGCGTCTGTATTTTGAAGGTGGTAGCGGTAGAATTTCGCCATTTTCTCGGCAAATTGATGATTTATGAATATACAATGACCATTACGACAAGAAGAAGATCTGTAGCTTTGTGTATATATGTATTTTGTGAATAAAATAAACTGCTGGATATGAAAAAACTTGAAGCGAAGTTGGCCAAAAACGGGTGCTTATAACCGTCCATGGCGTCCGCCTATCTCAGGCCCTACATACTACTGTAGCTGTTGTGTTCAAGCCGTTTAATACTAGTAAAGACATCTGGTGGTTGATACAAGAACTATAGCGTTATACTACGGTAGCGCCGACTAGCGGTTTAGATATACAACACTCCTCCACGCTTAATGGTTTTGACATCGTACTGGAATAAACATATAATTAGAACATGTTTAAAGTCTTTGGTCTCTTTGAGGTAGATGTCCATAACTATGAGTATACTGTTTATAAGTATGAATATGCTTAGTTCTTGTGAGTCTTTGAAATCCAATAAATCAACTTGTATTTAGATAGTCCTCTATCAACTAACCATAACTGTTTTCTTTACTTAATATTACTTTTAACATAACCAAAAGTGAGTGTCAGAAATCTTAGTCTCTGAAATAGAACAGTCATTTAGTAACATAGTCATTAAACTTTGTGGGAGCTCTTCTGGCTCTCATTGGCACTCGTCTTGGTGATGGTGCTATAGGCCTAGGTGGTGTAGCAACCACCGGGGGTGGAACTCTGGATGGTTCCTCATGGGTAACCCCATGATCCGCTGGTGGCATTGCTTTGGGTGGTGTATCTGCAACCACAGAGTGATTTCCATCTTTTGGCATATCGTTGATGATTGCGTCAGTTAATTGCCTTTGCATGGATTGATCATCATAATTGTCATTGTCATCTTCGTTGGTTTCCCCTGATTTCCGAAGATGGTCAACATGTACATATCTGAGGTTCTGGCCAACTCTCAACAGGTATTGTACTGGACCCTTCCTTGACACGATCGAGCCAGGTACATACTTGATATCAGTGCCTCGACAGTTCTTTACTCGTACACGCTCTCCTCGCTCGAACTCTCGAAGCTTTGGCACTCGTTCGTCTCTGTACTCTCTCATCTTCTCCTGTTTCCCCTCCACTGTCACATGAAGGTTGGGTTTTATCATCGATAACCGGGTGCGAAGCTGTCTTTTTAGAAACAACTCAGATGGAGATACCCCGGTCACAGAATGTGGAGTTGAATTGTAGGACAACAGGAAACTACAAAGCTTTTTCTCTGTAGTCATGTCTCATGTTGCATCCAGTGTGTGTCGTTTTAAAGCTGCTTTTAGGGTCTGCACCGCTCGCTCTGCAAGTCTGTTGGACGCTGGATGATAGGGAGCAGTAAGGGTATGCTTAGCACCCTTATTGTGCAGAAACTCACGGAACACCTCTGCGATAAACTGTGGCCCGTTATCGCTTACAACCTCTCGTGGGAAACCGTTATGGGCGAACATCCACTCAAGCACCTCCCTGGTCTTTTCAGCCGTTGTAGACTTCATCAGGACCACATCCAACCACTTTGAGTGGGCGTCTACTACAACAAGAAACATTTCAGACTTGTACTCAGCAAAGTCTATATGTAGCCTGTCCCATGGCCTTTCCGGATATCGCCATGGATACATGGGAGAAGCTGGTGGATCATTTTTAAGACTCAAGCATATTTTGCATGCCTTGGTTACTGCTTCTATCGCATTGTCAATGCCAGGAAACCACAAGTAGCTACATGCCAATGCTTTCATGCGCACTATGCCGACATGCTCAATATGCAACTCCTCAAGCATTCTTTCCTGTAGCTTCTGAGGTATGACCACTCTCATTCCCCAAAGAAGACATCCTTGATCACACGACAGCTCGTGTCTTCTTGTATAATAGGCTAGCAGTTCATCGTCATCCACATGGTTTGGCCAACCATTCATGGTAAACTCTAGCACTTTCGCTAGGATCCGATCTTTTCGGGTTGCTTCCTTTATGTCTCTAGCGTTGATTGGTAGTTTGTCTGTATGACTAAAGTAGTTAACCTCAGCCTCCATGTTTTCTTTGGCTATGTCCACTGGTGCACGACTCAGATAGTCAGCGTTGGCATGATCCTCAGATCTTTTATACTTGACATCGTAGTCATAGGACATGAGGATCAGCGCCCACCTTTGCAACCATAGGGCTGCCAAGGTTGGCACGTCTGTTTTCGGACCGAGTATCTTCGTCAGTGGTTTATGGTCTGTCAGTAATGTGAATGTTTTTCCATATAGGTATTTATGAAATTTCTTCACTCCAAAGATGATGCCTAATGCTTCTCTCTCTATCTGTGCATAGTTTCTCTCGGCTTTTGTCAGCGTGACTGATGCATAGGCTATCGGTCTTTCCTCTCCCTTGTCATTGATGTGTGATAGTACTGCTCCGACTCCGTAAGGAGATGCGTCCGTAGCGAGCAGTAGCTTTTTGTTGACATCATAGTGGGTTAGGACTTGTGTCACTTGTTAGGGCATCCCTGACTTTGTTGAATGCCTCTTCGCACTGTGATGACCACTTCCACGGTACGTCATCCCTCAGCAGGTTATTTAACGGAGCTAGGATGGTCGACAAATCCTTATCAAACCCACCGTAGTAATTGATCATCCCGAGGAAGGTGCGGAGTTCCGGGACACTTTCCGGTGCTTTTGCCAGTTTCACCGCAGAAACTTTGTCTGGTACTGTTGAGTACATGTCCTAGATATTGGACCTCGGGAGCCAAGAACGTACACTTTTCACGTTTGACTCGAATATTGTGCTTGCTCAGTCTCTGAAGTACCAGTTCAAGGCGCTTTAGATGCTCGTCCTTTGTGGGAGCAGTTATCAATATGTCATCGATATAGCAGCAAACTCCAGGAATTCCATGTAATACCTGGTCCATTATCCTCTGGAAGATTTGTGGTGCTGTTTTTACCCCGTAGGGCAACCTGAGTACTTCATAAAGTCCTTGCACAGTGTTGATGGTCAGGTACTTCCGCGACTTTTCCTCTACCACCACTTGTGTATAGGCATTAGACAGGTCCAGTTTCATAAACTGACTACCACCTGCCAGCGTCGCGAATATATCCTCTGCTGTAGGTAGCGTATACGGTTGGTCAATGACCGCACTGTTTATTGTCACTTTGTAGTCACCACACAATCGTAGCTGCCCATCCCCCTTTGGAACCACTACTATAGGAGATGCCCACTCACTTTTTTCGACGCGACAGTAGACTCCGTTATTTTCCAGCCTCTGTAACTCCTTCTTCACACCGTCTGTGAGGGCATAGACAATGGGGCGTGCTTTGTAGAACTTTGGTGTGGCATCCGGCTTCAACTCGATTGTAGCTTCAAAATCCTTTATTTCTCCTGTCTCTCTTTTGAACACGGACTGATACTCATGCAGGAGCTTCTATAGGGGTGTTGCATGGATCGCAAAGACATTTTCCCAGTCTATACGTATGGCTTTCAGCCAGGTCCGTCCGAATAACGGTGTATGTGCACCTTTCGCGATCACTAACGGCAAATGTCTCTTTTGACTCCCATACTCCACATGTACGTCTATCTCACCAAGTAGCTCGACTTTATGTCCAGTGTATGACTTTAAGTTGATAGACGCTTCGCGCAACTCAAAATCGGGGAAGAATTTTCGGTAGTCGTCCTCACCGACAATTGAAACTGCCGACGCTGTGTCCAAAGCAAATGTCATATTGTTGTTTTCGACTCGGGCCTTGACCGTTATTTCTCCATATTTTCCATTCTTAACTTCGAACAGCGACGCATAGCTGACTTCTTCCTCTGGTTTGTCGTTATCAACGTAATTTGCCCGACCTTGCCCACGGCCTCTTCCACGGCCACGGCTTCTATGCGAACTCCCTCTTGTTTGAGACTGACCTTGAGCATGCTTTGTTTTACAAGCCCTGGAGATGTGACCTATTTTACCACAATTGAAGCACTTTTCCTTTTCATAGGGACACCGACCTTCGTGGTCGCCATCACACCGATAACACTTTTTGTTAGAGGGGGCTTTTCCCTTGTGCTTGTAACCTCCTTGCTGAACACGGTTTACATCCTGTGTGGGCCCCATGAGCTGATTACCATGGCAAGCGGTGTCCATTGACGTACTGACATCGACAGCTTTCTCCCATGTTAATGCTGCACCCACACCTAGCAGTCTGTTTTTAATTGCTGCGGACCTCAAACCAGTAACTAGGCGATTTCTTAACCTCTTTTTCACCTGGTCCTCATCACCAAACCCACAGTGTATGCTTATTTTCTTCAAAGCCACAATATAATCTGCTACAGATTCATTATCTTCCTGCTTGCGCTCATCAAATTTGAAGCTCTCAATTAACTCATTGGATCCGGAGGTGTAGTGTTTACTAATTAATTCAGTCAGTTGAGCATATGTTTTGGTTTCAATTTCAGCAGGGGCACACAATGCAACTAACAAGTCCACAACCTCAGGCCCCACCATAGCTAATAAAGCATCAATTTTTTCATCATCCTGGATTTTGTTTATGCGCATCCAGGCATTGAACCTTCTTTGATAGTTAGCCCACTTTTCTTTATTGGGACTAGACTCACCTATGGCATTTACAACATTCCTAGCTTCAGCCAAAATTTTTCTGGGTTATTCAGATTCACTGTCACTTTTTTTTTTCTGGTTCACTAATTTGTAGAGAGCCTAGCCTATATCAATACAGTCATTTAACTTTGAAGGCTTAATTCACTTTCACTACTGTGGACTGAAACCAGCTAGACCTAGATTTGTTTCAGGCCTAGAGAGTTTAGAAGTTAAAGTCACATGGGCTCTTTTCACACAACAAATTATCACTGTTTTTTCAATGAAAGTTCATCCAATTTGTAGTAAATGGCTTCTATGGCCTTGCACTTAGCTTGTGTTGACATCTGCAAAAGTAGAGACACTTTGTGTGCCAAGCAAGATGGTCTAATTTTCAAGCTGGGTGATTCAATCCCATCCTCAGGTCGCCATACTGTTGTGTTCAAGCCGTTTAATACTAGTAAAGACATCTGGTGGTTGATACAAGAACTATAGCGTTATACTACGGTAGCGCCGACTAGCGGTTTAGATATACAACAGTAGCATATGTGTTCGTATCAATATATATAGACATTTAAGTCGTTGAAACCCCCATCCATATTCAAATATGATCCCTACCTACACAATTCTAAAGTATTATGAAATAAAACAACGCCTAAGGAGATCTAAGCAATATCGAAAGTTTAAACTTGAGCACCAAAGCAAAACCGTTGGTGGGGGTGGGAGTGTCAGTGTCAACATGGAATGCTAAGCTGATTCATCTATGCAATGGACGCTGTGTAAAATCATTTCCCTTCTTCAAATAGCGGATTAACAACACAAATGGAGCCCAGCATATTGAAGATAAGGCTTATGCCTACAAAAGGATATAAATATTATAGCGGAAAACCAAACGACAGTGCGATTAATACGGTGATAACTTCGGATCTTTGAGCCTGGAGGATACGTGTCAAGTCCAGTGACAGCGCCATGTCTGCTAAGCTGTCTGCTACAAGTCGATTCGACAACCCACAGAATTGCCATTTATATCATCCTATGGTGTCAACAGTGTAAACTGAGACCAGCATTATGTTCATCTTATCAGCAGCTATACGAGGATGTCAGACTTGACACGGTGGAATTAACCTAACGTTTTGTAAATAAGATCGACAAAGCCTCTATAGAGTACTGTCTAGATTATAAGGTTGAGTCTATGGGAAGCCATGTCACTGCTGGAACAGTAGGGTTGTCAAGTTATAATACGAAATCAGCTCGCATCGGGTTTAAACATTAAAGTAATGATTAAGGATACATATATTCATATTCTACACACTGTAAGGTTTGTTTCTATGTGAATATTGTCCAGGTTTGATGAGTTTAGATTTAATCATTCAAATTTAGCCTTGGGTATTACGCAGTCGGCTTGCTGGTTCAGTCGAATTTCATACGATGATCACAAAATCAGCTCAGATAGGGTTTAAACATTGGAATTAACCAAAGGGAGGTATATATTCACATTCTATAGACTCTATGGTTTATTCCCGTATGTATTTTATCACATTTAGAGGAGAAGAGACCAAGATATTACAATATTTCGATGCAAGTTACGCACGTTGAATTATGGCCTAGCTCGATCCACCATTGCTTATACTGTGTAGTTAGGGTGGTCGACCTGTCATTAGAAATCAGCTCGCACCGGGTTTATACTTTAGATTCACGATTAATCATACGTATATTCATAATCTACACACTCTAAGCTACCTTTCTATGTAAATACTGTCCAGGTTATACGAGTTCTGAATTAATAATCCAAATTTAACCTTGGGTATCACGCACTCGGCTTGCTGGTTCAGTCGAATCTTAGACGAGGTTAACAAAATCAGCTCAGATAGGGTTTAAACATTAGAATTAACCACAGGGAAGTGTGTTTTCACATTCTATGGACTCTAAGGTTTGTTCCCGTATGTATTTTAGCAAATTCGGACGGGTAGAGACCAAGATATTGAAGTATTAAGATGCGCATTACGCACGTTGAATTCTGGCCTAGCTCAATCCGCTATTGCTTATACTGTGTAGTTAGGGTGGTCGAGCTGTCATTAGAAATCAGCATTAATATTCGTAAACTACGGGTCCTTAGCTTTCTCCTGATATATACTTTGTGTATTTCAGACGAGTTGTGATTTAGCTGTCGAATTTAGAAAATTAAAAGTACTCGGTGAAGAAAATGGCTTATCGTGCCATAGCTAGGTTCTAAGACATCTGTTTCAAAATGATTTATTTTAGGCTTTCAGCTTTGAATCTATGGACGGAGACTTGGATTAGGGTAAACTACACTGTCTGATGGTTGTTTATACGAAATATGATTCATTTTGAACCAGCGGAGAAAGTAGAATTGAATTAAAAGAAATGGTCATCTAAGCTGAGCCTTTACTATGGGAGCGGTAGGGGAGTTAGGCTCTGGGCAAGACACGATTTAGAAAATCATTCATTATGAGGATTTAACTTGAATTTTATTACTGGAGACATTAATATTCGTAAACTACAGATTCTCAGCTTTCTCCTAATATATATATATTTTGTGTATTTCGGATGAGTTGGAACTTAGTTATCGAATTTAGAAGATCAAAAGCTTTACTATAGGCTTTGGTAGGGGGTCAGGCGCTGGTCGAGATACGATTTAGAAAATCTTTTATTACGAGGATTTAACTTAAATTTTATCACTGGAGACATTGATATTCATAAACTACATATCCCTAGCCTTCTTCTGATATATAATTTGTGTATTTCGGACAATATGGGAATTAGTTATCGAATTTAGAAAATTAAAAGTACTCAGTGTATAAAATGGCTTATGGTGCCATAGCTAGGTTCTGAGACATCTCTTTCAAAATGATTCATTTTAGGCTTTCAGCATTGAATCTATGAACGGGGACTTATATCAGGGTAAACTACACTGTCTGAGGTTTGTTTATATGAAATATCATTGACTTTGAACCAGCGAAGATTTTAGGAACGAATTAACAGAAAGGGTAATCTATCATAGGCTTCACTATAGGAGCGGTACAGTAGTAGGGCTCAGGTCAGGACATGATTTTGAAAATCTTTTTTTAATAGGTTTTAACGTGAAATATATGATTGGAGACATTAATATTCGTAAATGAGATACCCTCAGCTTTCATTTGATATATATCTCGACCATTTCGGACAAGTTGGGACTTGGATATTGATTTTTGAAAATTAGATTCGAGCAGTGACTATATTGGCTTATTGCGCTATTGATTATACTATGGACAGAATTACAGTGGTCTCTTTAAATTGGTTCGCCTAAGGATTCTAATGGAGTTTGATCATTACAAGGCTACATCTGATTATTTCCCACACTCTAAGGATGATCTACATATATTTTATGTCCAGGCTGATATATTGAATTCGGAAAATTCGACTTGTCCTAGGAGTTAACTTTTAAATTGATTGCTGGACAATGATCGACTATATCTACATACGAATACTTCTGGAAGTGAGAAAAGATGACAAGGTAGGTGAAGTAAGATTTAAAATATATTTTAAGAATGTGTTGTATTTTTTTCAGATCGATTATTCAGCAATATTGTTCAATATATACACAGGTTGACAAGCTTGATACATTTCCAGGTGCAGCAGTCGACATCGTATTCACAATATGTACATAGGTTAGCTTTACACAGGTAGTTATATTTTATTTCAGATTCATCAAGGTAATATGATCAGTGTCTGTCTGGCACTCGACATGGTTGAACGTGGAGGCTTTGTCTCTGAACTAACAATAATTTAACCACTTCTGGTCAATATATTTTCACAAAATGTACATGTGGAGAACCTTGATGATACAGATTCAGATTGATCACGTGGATTAGATACAAAAAGCAAATATATTTCGTGGTCGTACACTTCTCTGGTGAATCATAGAATAGCATTACGTGCTAGATCACATAGGCAGGAATGTTTCAGGTTGATATACATAGATTAGTGTTGGCTATACACAGATAAGGTATATGATCCATTTTTACAGTTCTGAGGTTGATCTGAGATTGAATTAACGCTACCCGGTACCGGGTATATATATTACACAGGCAGGAATGATTTTTGTTTCAGATTGAAATACTCGACAAGGTATACATATATTCAGTGTCTGTCTGGCACTCGATAAGGTCGGACCTGAGGGCTTTTTCTCCAATATAATAATCAATTTAACCATTTCTGATCAATATATTTTCACAAAATGTACATGTAGAGAACCGTGATGGTTCATAGTTCACCCAGGATGTATTTGTTTCAGATTCATACAGTAGATTAGATAGAAAAAAACTATTATATTTCGTCTTCATACACTTCTCAGGAATCATAGAATAGCATTACGTGCTATATCACATAGGCAGGAATGTTTCAGGTTGATATACATAGGTTAGTGTTGGCTATACACAGATAGGCATGTTTTATTTCAGATTTAACAAGGTATATGATCCATTTTTACAGTTCTGAGGTTGATCTGAGACTGCATCAACGTAAATATATATTTATTACACAGGCAGGAATGATTTTTGTTTCAGATAGAAATACTCGACATCGTATTCACAATGTGTACATAGGTTAGCTTTACACAGGCAGTTATATTTTATTTCAGATTCAACAAGGTAATATGATCAGTGTCTGTCTGGCACTCGACGAGGTCGGACCTGGGGGCTTTATCGCCGATATAATAATCAATCTAACCACTTCTGGTCGATATATTTTCACAAAATATACATGTAGAGAATCATAGTTCATAGATCACCCAGGATGTCTTTGTTTCAGATTGATTACATATTTTAGCTACAAAACCAAAATATATTTTGTGGTCATACACTTCTCAGTTGAATCGTAGAATAGCATTACGTGCTAGATCAGATAGGCAGGAATGTCAACGTTTCTATGGCAACTTTATATGATTTATTGAATTTATTTCTCCATATTTCTCAATAATATTGAACCCCCTTGATAACCTGAAGTAATTGGGTTAATACATATTGAATATATTGGGAAAAAATGAGTTAAAAAAACACAGATAGGCATGTTTTATTTTAGATTTAACAAGGTATACTATCCATTTTCTACACTTCTGTGGTTGATCTGAGACTGATTCAACGCTATATATATATATTACATAGGCAGGAATCGGATGAGGCTTGCTGTAGTAGGGGTGGGAAGGTAAAACTTGGGTGATCGGAAGTGTAACTCTCCGATGCTGCGTTTGTTGTGGTTGTCGAAGAAAATGTAAACATCGGCGGAGAATTCGCAAATTAGTGAAAATGAAAGGGTAAGACTGCCTAAAAACCCGCAAATTAGATATATTACGTTTATTCTGAACTTGTGCGAAGAGGAAAAACAATTCGTAAGGCTATAAATATGTGAGAACTTGTTCGACATTTCACTGTATTCGCTAGGCGCTCAAGTCGTCCATAGGCATGAGTCAATTTGGGCTTTTTTTTCTCTCTCTGTGTTATACTCGCAAATAAACATCTCCATGTTACTAAATCGAATGAAAAGACACAAAAACATTGTTTTCATAATGTTTTATTTATATGTGGAAGTTTTCTTAACCCTTCCGTGCTTAAATATATGAAAAAAAGGAATTTGAAAAAAAACTAACAAAAAGATGCCTTAAGGCATCTTCCTGCCATTCAGCGGTAATGCCTTAAGGCATCTTCCTGCCGTTCAGCGGTAATGCCTTAAGGCATCCTCCTGCCGTTAAAGGGTTAAAATGATTAATTAATTACGTTCATTTGTGATTCATAATCATTTTACTATATGCGGATTTGTGACAGAGATGGATACTACGCCTATCTCCATAGGTCACGTTAGTCTTATGTAATCGTACGCATTCTTAATTATTAATGATGAGTTAAGTTATTATATAATCATTGTAATTATATTTCTATTTAGTTACGTAACATTGTGGCGAAGGTAGGAGCAACTCTAAGGCTGTGTGCATGCAAGGCTACCAGACTCTGTAACCCCTTGCGCACAGCGAGGTCACCTAATGAGACCTTTAATTAAGGTAGGAAAGATCTAATATCAATATTAAATGAACTCTAAATACTAATAGATTCGTGTCTTTACTATCATGGATGAGGACGAGATTGAGGTATGTTTGATAATCTTTTAATCAAGATATAAACGTTTCACAGCAAAAGTACTACAAGGCATAGGCAGAATAGCATATCAGAAGTTCAGTATGATAATATCAGTTCATGAGTAATGTGACGATAGTAGACAGTAGAAGATTCGGACACCAAAGTCCTAACGTGGTTAGACTTAATGAGGTGTCAGATGTAAAACCACGTAATCAGTTGAAGTGACCTTAAGTCAGAGTTTGTGTTCTTCTTGAACAATGTTCGTTGTCTTGTCAGAGAGTGATAGAACTCATACTCAGGGTTGACAGCAAAGATTAAATCATACTAACAATAATTCAAAGCAATACAAGGTATTGGCAGCGTTAACTCACCAGTTAAGTGAATGTCCGAAGTGAACTCACGAGATTCCAATATTCACTAATAAACATTGATCCATTCGAATGTAAAGTTGGATGAAAAATAGAAGTGAAGTCCAATCACTAGTTAAGTGAAGACGTTCAAGACTGAACGTTAATAGTTTGGAAGATTCCTATATAAGTCCTTTGCAGAAGTCGTGTCCTTGGAGAGTCCCAATCCAAGTCACTTTCTACAATTCGAATCCGCTAGGCAAAACGCCTTAGCTGTTCCTATCTGATATAATATCACTGCAGAATCCGCGCACTTCTGCCGGTATCCGGAGCCAAGCAGAACGCGTCTGGATCGCAGGAGATGGTGGTAGAGACTGACGATACGGTCAGCTCAGGAGCAGATCGAAAATGAGCATTTTCTAAAGGATCATGGGAAATTTGGAATGAATCTCGTTTTAAGTTCACGCAGGTCCGAGACACGCGTGGTTATGTTAATACTGCGGGAATTCGGGAATACCCTGAGAGGGGACTTCCCCAGGGAACTCCAGAGGCGACCCCCAATCGTCACAGTGACGTCAGAGGGTCTATTCCCAGAAGCGCGGTGTTCCCCAGAGGCTAGCTAGTAGTATAAGGAACATCGCTTCTGTCACGGCTATCTACCCTGAAGTATACTCAGCCTATGATGTGGCTTAGTAGATAGCTACGATCAATACCTTGTCATGTAGTGTCAAATACTAACACTAAATACCGATGCATGATGTTCCACACCAATACCCAATGCCAATACTAACACCTAACAACAACACTCAACACTGAGTGCATAATGATAATACTCTCAATACCAACACTCAACACCGAGTGCGTAATGGTAATACTCCTAATTCTAACACTCAACACCGAGTGCGCAATGATAATACTCCTAATACCAACACTCAATAATAACACTCTCAAATACTAATACCTAACAATAACACTCGATACCAAATACAAACACTTATCATAGTTTCTTCTTCTTGGTACTTATACATCAAACCATACATATACCAGTGATACGTCATGTTTCAATACTTATACGTATTACATCCTATTTTCAATACCTAATAAAACGACATTTTAATACATTTTAATAAACTTTCATCTTCATAAATATACATACTTTGTGCTTAACTTTGGTTACAACACAGCTTTGCTCTATTGAGCAATCTATCCTTATCTTTGAAATATTCCACGAGTTCATTGGTAATCCAGTCTTCTCTAATCTTTGGAACTCTATAGTGGCGCCTGGGACACATGGTATCAAGGTCAGTGTTTTCATAGTAGTCCCCCCAGCTTTCCTTGTCTAATAAGTTTTTAAAATGATTGTAATTATAGTTTCTGCTTGATCTGCCATAGAATTCTGTTTTTTCATTATGGTTGAATTTTACTATACCTCTTATTATATAGGTACCCTCATGGTCACTGACCTTAGTCCCTGTTAGTCCAACTTCAAGAAAGTTTGTATTATTAGTTAATATGTGATCAAGACAGCTGTCTTTGGGACCATGGCGGGTGGGCTCCGTAATTAATTGTTTCAGGCCTGTTAGATTTTCTAATAACTTAAGTTCTTTATATTCAGGGTCATGTTTATCCATGTAATCGATGTTTAAGTCTCCCAGTATGAAAAGGTCCGGGCTATTAGCGTTTGTTATGTCTACCACCTTGTCGTTGAGGGTGGAGCATAAGGTTTTACAGTCACGTGTTATCGACTAAGTCGCTAGTACCTGGCCTATAATGTGGCTAGGCCAGGCTTCCAGGCTACACAAGAGTGAGATTCTCATGCAGTACTTAAATTTTTGTTTACACAAATGTACTTCTATCCTTAGGCCACTAAAAAAACCAAACTTGTTTCTCATCACCAAGCCATGAAAAATATGACGAGGGCGCTTTTTATTTTATTTTTTTATTTTTATTATAATTTGTTTTGCTATATCAAAGATGGCAGACATACAGTAAAACCCCGCATTAGGATAGGTTTCTAGCCATACTGAAAACATGATTTAAAACTGTAGTTTTTCAATCTCCTTTCCTTGAGATCACATTTCGCCGGTAGTCGGCAAAATCTGTGTCACATGAAATAATGAGTGGAAAGTAAATGATAGTTCCAGGTATTAATAGTAGGGGGCCCCACTAATTACGACGCGACGAAGTCGCCAGTACTACACATATAACTTTTAATAAACGTCACTGCCCTTGTTTTTGAAATTCTTTTTTCAGTACTTTTCCTACGTAAACCAAGCATGTGTAAATTGCTAAATTTAACCTATTAAAATTGGATAAACTGGACAAAACGTTGAATTTACACATTTGGCATAAAAATGAAACACAAGGAACAAATTGGACCCCTGGCCAGAAATACATTACAAAGTACAATGTATCATGCCAGAGTTAAACCTCATATACTGCATAACAAGCACAAGATGTGGTATACAATGTTGGTCAGATGAAACGACGGCTAATGGACAGTTTTCAAGACCACGTCCATAATTTAGATTTTAATATATTTGGGCCTGGATATACATCCAAGTGTATCTTAGGAAAGTCTAATTGAACAAGACCAAACAAACAGACAAACAAGTATCTTATCAGTTATAAGATATACTATAAGCCTGGATGTATACTACCCCCCCCCCCCCTTATATTATTACTATATCATTATTGGAACATTATATTATACTCGATATTATGGTACATTATTTGAGGTCTTAAAACTTCCATACTTACACATATATGAAGTGATGCATTCAAATGTATGAGGAAAACGAAATGGATTACAACAGTCACTTGGGGTATTATGGCAGGTCGCAGACTTGAGTAGTATACATAGCTGTATAGACCGCAAAATGAATTGTTCTAAATCACTCAGGCGTGGTACTCCGCAGATTGTTCTTCTGTTTGTTTATTGCCCAATCGATTGTTTTCGGGTCGAGGTTGTTTGCATTATGAGCATACCGTGCCGGGAAGTCGGCGCCGGGTCACCTTAAAGGATTATCTCGGGCATTGTTCTTGTTCAGCGGAGCGTATTACTCCGCAGGGGCAAACACGGCCGAGCACACATTTCGTAGAGGCAAACATTACCGAGCACACATTTCGGGGTGATTAGAGCTGTAGGATAAACACGTCTTAGTGATTGAGGTGTTTACCGGCCGTAATTAGTTTAGGGAGACTTGCGAGAGGTAAACATGTCTTTTGGTATATAAGATGTTGATCGATCTTAATTAGAGAGAGAGAGAGAGAGAGAGAGCTCTTATGGAAGGTGTAGTGGAAAACCTCTATGTATACATATATGTATGTATGAATTTATGAAAGAGGATTATTATCAATGTGTTTAACTTATGTTTACATTATATTACATGATAAGTATACATAATATTAGAGTGGACTCGATAGTAAAGAAGGAGAAGAAGAAGAAGAAGAAGAAGAAGAAGAAGAAGAAGAAGAGGAAAACATGACTGAAATTGTGAGAGAAATTACCAGGAATGAACTTTTATTGAAGCCAGCATCTACCTTATGTATAAGTGGACCATCTAAGTGCGGTAAAACATTTTTTGTTATGAACATACTGAAGAGGAGACATGTTATGTATAAAAATGGTGACTACCCTAAGAAGGTTTTGTCTTGTTACTCGGTATATCAGAGAGTATATGACGAGATAAGTTTTAATGCAGAATTAAATGAACATAAAACTGAGCTATCAAAATTGAGACGGGAATTGAATTCACTTGAATACAAGGTCAGCGCTAAACCTAGTGTAAACTTGCCACCCGTCCCTGATAACCCGCTTTACTCTGAAGTGGCATCGCAGCCCAAGGATACTGCCACGAGATATTTCTTCGCTTCAAGTGAACGAAATGTTATCATTCAAGGTCTCAGCACTGAATATGACACTGACTTAAAAGGTGTGATAAGCATGTTGTGCTCGGAAATGGGCATATGGTTTGCACCCGGTGAACTGCTAAACATTAACAGAATCATCAACGTGAATAGGCCGCAATCTACCAGACCGCCTCCTATAATGATTTCTTGCGCAAGTGTCCAGTCTAGAAACAAATTTCTAACTTATGCCTCGCGTGCAAGGTTCAGTACTTTTGGTAGGATTACTGTTCATCCTGATGAACCAGCTAGACAAAGAAAATTCCGTGGATTAATGAACATGATCCATGGTTATCTGAAGAGGATCGGAGTTAGTACCACTTTACAGGAGCACGGTATAATGATCGAAGATGAGTTGATAGAGATGGCAAAAATTGAATCTATCCCCGAAAAATGGCTTCCTCCGGACTTACTTGCTAAAAAACAAAATGGGGAACCTCTCACAAACCCAACCTACCGAAATACTAGCATGGGGGCTTACAAGTCTAATCAAGTCCCACAACAATCCCAGCCGCATTCCATGCTTGACCGCACTCAGTTGATTGGTCCGAACTCGGTGACCCGACCTGAGTCTTCATACTACTCGGCGCATTTTCCACGCATAGCTACTGGTTCACCTATCCTACAGACACCTGTACCCCGACCACCTGAGCCTACAACTGCTACTGTGCCATATAGCACTACTGCCAGTATCCACACACAACCGCCGAATGTCATACCGCCAGCAAATCTAGCAGTCCACATTAACCCGGCCGGTAGTATAAATGTGGAAGGAAAAACGGACTCTGCACCAAACGGGCTGAGTTCAGAGAAACCTACGGAATATGCTCCATCCGTCTATATAGGTAAGAAGGGTTTGGTTTTTTCGGGCACTGAATCTTTCCTAAGCAACCTATACGCGTCTAAAATAAATGTAAAGATAGAAGAAAATGGTCTCATAACAACGATACCTTTCGGTAGCACCGAGGCAGGCTATCAGTATTTGCATGCATTAACTGTAAAGGACTACAAATCTGCTTCTGATATTATCTGTGCTACTGATGGAATGCAGGTGAAGGTCCGAAGCCGGCTGATCTCTCCTGCATTCCACCCCTACTGGGAACGAATCAAGGAGTCCAGTTTGAAGACGCTCATGGAACACGAATTCGACCAGCATCAAGACTTAAAAGTTAAGTTGATAGCTACTTCACCACATCCTTTAATAGAAGGTACCCAAGACCCTTAGTTGGGAAAAACCGATGTGGCCAAATCTTGGAAGAAATAAGAGCGAAGTACCTGCAGAAGTAAACGACTAACCTGCAAAAATGAGTTATAATCTAGTGATAGGTGACTCGCGGTTGAGATACATTCTTGATGATATAAGATCATTGCCTCAAGTAAAGGATTGTATCATGGTACTTGGGGGAACCATGTATAAGTTAGGCGAATATGCAGTGGACATTTGTATGCATCAGGGAGATATTGGGAAGGTATATCTCTTTGGAGGTATATGTAATGTCACATTGAAACAGAAGGGTACTGGTTTTGTGTCTCCTAGAGATCATAGTCCCGAGGAAGCAGCTGCTGACATCATAGCCTCACTAACTCAAACTGAAATTGAATTACACAAATTAAATCCTGGGATAGCTCTAATTTGTGGTACCTTCTACGGTCTGAACTTTGCACACTATAATAACATTGAAGTGAAAAAGGATGACTCAATATTGCCTCAACAGATCTATATTGACGAATCTATGCGTTTGTCTAATGTAGCCATCGTTGAATGGAATCAAAATAGGCAGTATGTAACGCCCAGAATCGACCAGGCTGTTCATTTCTGGAATGCCAAAAGAAGGAAAATGTTCAACAACTATAGGAGATTATGGGATGGTGTCCATATGCAAAGAGAGGAAGTGTTCCGCATGACGAAGAGGATCTCTAGAGCTATAATCTGCAACAATGTCTCCTTTGATGAGGCACATGTCTCCTCCTAATGAAAGAAATATCTTTGTTCTGTAATTAGAACACTGATGAAATACCGGTTAAATTTCTGCATCTGGAATTCTCGTCACAGCCTTATTGGTTTTCTGGGCTACTAGTAAACGAGTTCAGTAAAAAGAATTTGTTATTGCCCACTTAGAGTTAATTTGCCTGAAGTTCAGTAATAAGAATTTCACTTTTGACTTGTACCCTCAGGAAACTAATGGTATGTTCTGTAATTAGAACTATTACTGCCATACATGTATCTCTGACGGTTGGTAAACGAGTTCAGTAATAAGAATTTGTTTTTGTCCACTTATATCTCAATAACTGATGAAATGGACAGCGATTGTCGAGTTGACCAAGTTCAGTAATAAGAATTTGTCCTCTGGAAGGGTGTGAATCGGGTTCAGTAATTTGAATTTGACTTGCCCGCTTATAACTCAATAACTGATGAAATGTCAATGAGTTGCCTTGACTAAGTTCTGTAATAAGAATTTGTCTAAACTCCGTCAAATGACTGGACAAATATATAGCCTGGATATGAAATCACCATGGATACAATAAATTTTTGGTATGTTATTAATAAGACTTAATTTCATTGTACATGAATTATATTGCTGCGCTACAACAAGACCTTTTTTAGTGGACCAAATTTGATTGATCGTTCTGTAATTAGAACTGATTCACCCTTACTTTACTTTCCGCATTATTATTTCTACTATTTTTTTTTCAAATGAATGTAGACCACAGGAAAATGGAAAATAATAATTGATTGGATGGTCTGATCAATCATATGAGACTGTTCTGTAAGTAGAATTATCTCTCTCTATAAACTTTACGAACTAATATATATACCAGTTCAGCTATAATCTATGATCCATGCACTATTATCTATTACCCAGTATCTGTTGTCTATTTATTAGCTTCTATTATTCTAAATATATCAAATTAAATAATGGAATAGGGTCATAGCCTAGTGGGTTTCTCGGTAGACCTCCCGCACCCTCTCCTTGTCTCTTCACTCCATTTATGTACTTTTCTTTAACCAATGAAATCACTTATAACTGTCTATCTAACTACTGATGTAGTGGATAGACAGTTCGATACATCTCATGTACAGAACATGAGTTGTATATTTCATCTCTCTCATTTATCTTTTCACCGCCAAAGCAATTTATTGTTCAATTTCGTGGCAGGGCTAATAGATTATCAAAAATCAATTTCAAGATGGGTTCGTTAATAAACAGGAAAGACGGTATTAGTTTTGTTGGACAAAATGTACGAAGTCTTTTTTACAAGAAATTGGAAGTCCAAAATGCCTTCAATAATGCAACTTTTGTCTGTCTGTGTGAAACACTTCTACATGATGGTTATGAAGATGTAATGGTTCAATGGAAAGGATATAAGCTTTTTCGGCTTGACAGGGTAACTGGTAGTTGGGGGGGGGCTTGCATGTTTTGTCTCAGAAAAATTTGCTATGTATGTTACTTACTGTAAAGAACTAAGTATTACAAATGAAGACCTTGAAATAATGGTATTGCTAGTTGATAAGCCTAATAATAGAAAAATGTGTGTAATAACTGTCTATAAACCACCACCCAAGTCCACTAAAAAAAATTTCGAGACATTAATAAGTATAATAGAATCTGACATTATTGGTAACCGTGAAATCTGGATACTTGGAGATGTAAATATTGACTATAATAGTACCAAAACAAATGATTATAAAATTATTCAAAGTTTTCTCCGTCAAAATGGTATGAGACAATTGATAAAAAATATAACACGCCCTAATTGGCATGGAGGCACAATTATAGACCATATATATACTAACTCTAGGTATTTGGCTCATGCAGAAGTACTACCAGAAAATATTAGTGACCACCATCCAATAATTGCTTATCGTAAAATAAAATATAGGGAAAAATCCAAAATCTCTTTTGAGGGTAGAAATTATCGAACTTTTGATCAGGATCATATGAATGAATTCTTAATAACCCAAGACTGGGACAGTTTTTGGAACACTGATTCTGTTGATGTTAAATGGGATAGTATTTTAAATAGAATTACTGATTATTTAGATATACACTGCCCCATAAAGAAAATGACCTTTTATGATAGAAAACCTACCTGGATGAGTAAAGAGCTGTTAAATATGATTAAACATAGACGAGATCTAGTTCGGAACTATTCACTCACAAAGAATACTGTATTATTGAAGGAAATGCATAGAATTTCGAGAACGGTGAGATACCAGATAAAAAAGGAGAGAAGTAAATTTTGCATTGATAAACTTAATGAAACCAAAGGTTGCCCCAAAAATTTTGGTCGGTTATTAAAGATTTGTTGAATCCTAATGATACAGTTAGTAGTTGTGAGTTGAACTATGATGGTAAACTGATTAGAGGTGATGAGGTCTCAGTTGTGTTTAACTCATTTTTTACAAAAATTGGACAAAAATTATTTGAACAACAAAATCCAGGGGAATTCAGAAAATATAATAATAGATTAACTGAGTATGAAAGTAATCTGAATCTAAACTTATTTATAAAGTTTAATACTGAAACAGTTGAGAAGGTCATTAAAGAGATTAATTGTTCTAAAAGTAGTGGATTAAAATACTTACCTACGACGATACTTATAGACAGTTTGCGTAAATTAATATTACCTTTTGTTGACCTGCTAAACTGTTCTGTTGCTACAAATGTTTTCCCCACTTCTTGGAAAGTAGCTACAGCTGTACCCATTCCAAAAAACGGAAATTCAAAATTAGTTGATAACTGGAGGCCCATTTCTCTGCTGTGCACACCGAGTAAGATACTAGAGAAACTCATGCATAGTATCATTTATAATTTATTAGTGGATTCTGAATTGTTAAATGACAACCAATATGGTTTTAGACCCCATAGGGGCACAGCTGACGCTATTTTCATGTTCGTTAATAATTTGTATGAAGCAAGGAATAAGAAAAATTTAATTGCAGCCTGTTACGTTGATTTTAAAAAGGCGTTTGACTGTGTCCATCATGAATTATTATTATTAAAACTAGAAAAACTGTTTAAAATGCCTACAAATTTACTGAAATGGATTGTAAACTACTTGAAGGGAAGAAAACAACAAGTGCGGATTAATGACTGTGTCTCTGAATTAGCTGATATTTCTTTTAGAGTACCGCAAGGCTCGGTGTTAGGGCCTCTTCTTTTTGTACTTTTCATTGATGATATAGGTAAATGCTTCAAACATAGCCGATATATACAATATGCTGATGACTTGGTGTTTTACGTTGAAGGAGATGGCTATTTGCAGTGCATACATAATTTACAGACTGATTTAAATAATTTAACCATCTGGTGCCTAGAGAATGGAGTAACTATAAATACGGATAAAACCAAAACAATGTGGTTATGTAATCAGATGCAACTTAGCCAAGCTCCTTCAATGAATCTAAAGTTAAATGATATTGCTATTAATGAATGTTTCCGTTATAATTATCTAGGGGTTGATATCGATTGCTGTCTAACTTGGACGCCATTTATTAACAAACAAATTAAAACGATAAGTTCCCGCTTGTTTAAATTCCGTAAATTGCGTAGTTGCCTAACGAGAGATGCAGCCATAAAAGTCTATATTAGTAGTATTCTCCCAATTATTGAGTATTGCTGCTTCTTAACTGATAGCTTTAAGAAATCTGACATTCATAGGATTGAAAAATTACATAATCAAGGTCTTAGGTGTACACTTGGCCCTGGGAATAATAGAACTGCAATTGTCTCGATGGAAAATGTATGTAATATTGAATCGCTTTCAATAAGGAGACATATACAACTAAGTTGTCTGATGTTCAAGTATAGGTATCGCAGTGAATGGCTTGATTTAACTGACAGGAAAACTAGGGCGGGTAAAAATATTTTATTCAAAATTTATCGCACTAAAAGTAGCCTAGTCATGAACTGTCCTTATCTATGGGGGGCTAGACTATGGAATAGTTTATCTTCCAAAGCACATCAGTGTAAAACTAAGGAAGATCTGAAAAGGATGCTTTGATTGCCTTGTCAGTTTAGATTGACTTCAATTACGTGATTGGAGAATTGTTCTTCTTGTATGTATGATACTAAGTTTATTATCTATCATCACATCTCATTAGTATTCTTATTTTCTTGTATTATTTTTATTTACCTAATTCCTATTGTAACCAAATGTTACTGGAATATATATGTACCTGTTTGCGAGTGTTCTGAAAAACTCACTATAGTGAGATGACACTCTTTGCACAAATAAAAAAAAAAAGAAAATAAGGAATGAAATTGACGATATAGAATTTCATGAGGGACTTCCTAATTTAAATACTATAAACTCTTTTGTTAATAATGAACATTGTTTGATTGTACTCGATGATCTTATGAAAGAAGTAGTTAATACTTTAGAGATACAGAAACTGTTTACGGTAGGGTCACACCATATGGGAATAAGTGTGTACTTTATATCACAGAACATTTTCGAGGCAGGACGACATGCACGTACAATTTCTCTCAATACTGAGTATAATGTGATATTCAAAAACCCTAGAGATGGCGGGCAGGTGTCAACTATTGCAAGGCAAACAGGGAAACAGTTTTCTTCAGCTATAGTTGAAGCATATAATGATATTACACAGAAGACTCCGTACGGATACCTATTCCTGGATATGACTCAAGGGTGTGAAGACGGCTACAGGATTAGAACGAGGATATTCCCTGAGGAGTGCTGTATTGTGTATAAAGCGAGGAACCGGTGAATATTGTATGGAGTTTCACCATGGGAAGGGTAGACTCTACCATAAATTTTCTGAGGTTTATTGCATCTACTACATCTAGAAAGCAAGGACAGAGTGTACTACGAACAGCGTCAAGGGAACAGATTCTTGCTATAGCGGAGATAGTTATTAACGTATTGAAAGGAATTGTGAACGTGAGTCAAAACACATTGAGAGTGTTGAAGGCATACAAGAAGACTCTACGCACAGTAGGTACAATAGGAGAAAACAAATTAGCCTGGATTAAACGCAGAGTAGCTGTAGTGAAAGCTGCTAAAGCTATAGCTCTTCTTCTTAGAGAATTTAACTATATCTGGAGGAGGTAGATATTATGAGTTATACTGATAAACTAATTGTTGTACCGAAAGTATTTTTCGAGAAAATAAAAAGCTCATATGAGACGAACATGAAAGAGAAACAAGTGACTGAGTCACCATACACAACAACTACAAGGTAGTGGAATCGGATCTGGTTCCGATACAGTTTCAGATACTGGTACGGGTACAGGTACAGGTACAGGTACAGGTACAGATACAGACACAGATACAGATACTGATATCGGTTACCCTACTCTTCCAGTAAATCCTAAAGAATACTTGAAATCATACAGGAACAAAATAAAGAGTAAGAAAACTACAACCAATGATTCAAACCTTGTGAAGAGGGTACATTACGAGGACTCAGCAGATAGTGGAAATGAAGAAAGAGAGCAAAACTGGAAGAAATTGAAACTACATAAAAAAGTACATAGTGGAGAATTAAAAGGTATTCTTAAAAGAGAGTTTGAAGGATAAGATGAAAAATAAGAAAAAAACAAAAAATAAGAAGAAGAAGAAGAAGAAGAAGAAGAAGAAGGAAAAGAAGGAGGAGGAGGAGGAGGAGGAAAGGAACACTTATACACTATTATCTCCATTATCAAGATCACTTCCTGAAGGTTGGATTGGTATATAATAATAATAATAATGATAAATATGGAGAGTAAAAAACATAGCCTTCATAAATTAATTGAAGGGTTAAGTAGTAATTCAACAAAGTCCAATCCTGAAGTAGAAAAGGCTGTGAAAGAATCCTACTTAGACCCTTCAGAACCCGGGAGCTATTCGGGTATACAGAAGGTTAGTGCTAGTGTGAAGAGGAAATTACCTCTATACTCAAAGAATGCTATAAGAAAAGGGACCGAAAGAGTACTATTATCTAACCCAACATATGCATTACATGTACAGCCGAGAGAACATTTTATAAGATCTCGTGTAACTAGCGCTGGTATAAATTACATGTTTGATGCAGACCTTATGAATTTGTATCCGTTTGCTAGATATAACAGAGGATGTAAATATGTTTTACTAGTTATTGATATTTTTAGTAGGTATGCATTCACACAACCGGTGAAATCAAAACATAACACCCACGTGGTACCGGCTATGGAATTGATTCTGAAGGAAAGACGGTGTAGGAAGATGAGAACTGATGCAGGAGGAGAGTTTATAAATGCTGAGATGAAAAAACTGTACTCTAAATATAAAGTTAAACATTTCATAGCCTACAATGATGGTAAGGCTTCATACGCTGAGAGATGTATAAGAACAATAAAGGGGAAGATTACGAAATACATGATAGCTAACAACACATATAAATGGGTGGATGTGTTGGCTAAGATTACTCACTCTTATAATAACACTATACATTCAAGTATAGATGTGGAGCCATCTAACGTCAACCTCAAAAATGAGACTTTGACGCGAAAGGAAATGAAGAAGGCTGCATTGAGATCGGAGGAATTACGTAGGAGAGTACATATTGATATCGGTGATTATGTACATTTAGCCAAGATAAAACCACCTTTTGCTAAAGATTACGACTTAAAATGGACTGGAGAAATATTTCAAGTGTACAGTTCAATAGTACGTGACGGTATTAGAGTGTATTTTGTTAGAGACTTACAAGGTGAGGAAGTGATGGGTACTTTTTATATACATCAGATTCGGAAGGCTCGTATAACAGAAGATGAACTTTATCAGTATGAAAAAGTTCTGAAAAGGAAAACAGTTCGCGGTAAGAGGTACTACTTTATTAAGTGGGCTCATTACCCTGACAAATTTAATGAATGGATTGATCATAAACTGTATAAGAAGTTGAGGAAACGTATCACAGTAAAATAACTAAATATTATGATGACTGTATAAACTGATGTTACAATGTTTATATACTTAAAGAGTTCAGACAGTTTATCATATTTTCCTGAGAATACTATTGTGAAATTTACAGTGAAACTACCTCAGAGAGTAACACTGCAAGGATCGGATTGGGTGTGTGGTGTTCACGGAAGTGCGATCATTCTACATGATATGTAATATTCTTGATTATACTTTAACAGGTTGTGGAAAAGCCCAGGTATTAACTAGACTGGCAAACCGAAGTGTCAAAAATAAGGGTTATAATGCTAGTTTCAAACCAGTGAGATATATGTATGTGAAAGTATCGGATTTTACAGATATTACTATTACACTTAAAGGTGATGAGTTGAATCAGTTAAAATTGAGTGAAATAACACATACAGAACCATCACAAAAGGCGAATCCTGTATTATACTGTACTCTACATCTAAAACAGTTACACAATGGAGAGGGAAAAGTATGCAATGCTTAAGGCTGACGATCTTACGAGAATATTTACGCTAAATACATTTAAGAATGTTTCAGATGAATCATGTACAGGTAGTCACAAGCATCATCTTGTTAGATCACGTAAGTTTGGTAATGGGAGAGACAGATTGTTAATTGTTAATTATGGTTATCAGAATAAACCAAAACCTTGTTCTACTTCTACCTGTGATTTCTCGACACACATAACTCAGGTCACAGAACAGGCAAAGTCCTCACTATCTGTGGAAGGTAAACATGAGGGAGCACTCAACAGTGAACAGAGGATGATGATGATAATGATGGTATTTGCACTGATGACAATACTGATGATAACAATGATAATGAAGAAGGAGGTAAATACCATAGTCCGAAAAGTATACACTCAAGATTGATGCCTATACCCCTACCCCTTTCTCGAGTTACAACACCAGCAACGAGAATGCAGAGGGTGACCTCACTACCCGAAATACATTCGGGGTCATTATTAACGACAACCAGGTTCTCTACACCAGTGTATTGTGAGGCAGTACCTGGATCACATCACAAGTTATCAGCACAAAACAGTAGAGTGAAAAAAATAAGAGGTAGAAAAGGAGGGGGAGAAGAAGAAGAAGAAGAAGAAGAAGAAGAAGAAGAAGAAGAAGAAGAAGAAGAAGAAGAAGAAGAAGAAGGAGGAGGAGGAGGAGGAAGAGAAGGAAAAGTAATATCATCTAAGGAAAAAGAAGAAGAAGAAGACAGAGAGGGAAAAAGTGAATATTCTAACCTTTATAACCCCAGGGAAGTTTATGTGAAAGGTTCGGAACAGTGTACAAGTTATAAATGTACTTTAAATAGTAATTGTTCACTTGACAGTTTTTCTCTGTATGTGAATTGTGGTAGTTCCGATAACATACCAAACAAAGGTGGTGAAGAAGAAGAAGAAGAAGAAGGAGAGGAAAAGGAAAAGGAAAAGGAAAAGGGAGAGAAGGAGAAGGAGGAGGAAATAAGAAGGAATAGAAAGGAGTAATACTTTCACATTTTTTATTTTTTTATAATGGCGTATCAAATATCAACCACTAATGAACGCAGCAGGTTGGGAATAGGAGAGATTATGAACCTATTTCAATTACCCGATGTCGATGTAGGGGTAGCAAAAGTACGGTATGTAGACTTTCAACCGAAGAATCAACTGAATAGAGACTTTGGTATGGAGTTTGTTATAACTAACTTAGAAAATCAATATATTGATTTAAGGAGGACATATTTGAAAATGAAGGTGAAGATTTCACAGGGAGACGGTAAAAACCTAACATCCCCCGAACCTGTAACTAGGGAAATACCGAAAGGTGATCCTGTAACATCCATTCCTGATTCCTCCAAAGTTGGACCTGTTAATAATTTCATGCATAGTCTATTCTCACAAATAGATGTTTATTTACAAAACAAACTTGTATCTTCTTCAAACGATTGTTATCCTTATGAAGCATACTTGAATACTCTACTAAATTTTGGTGAGGAGGCAAAGCGTACACATTTTCTATCTCAACTGTTTTCGAAAGATATATCGCCTCTAGACGATACAGATGTTCATGGTACGAATACAGGATTTGTAGAGAGAAGCATGTACACACAAGAAAGTAGAGTTGTAGACCTCATGGGTCCATTATATATTGATGTATTTTCACTGAATAAGTACATACTTAATGGTGTAGAGGTTAAACTAAAGTTCTGGCCATCTAATACTGCGTTTCATTTAATGTCAGGAGCAGATTCTCCGAATTTTAAAACAGAACTTATAGAGGCTTCACTCTCAGTATGTATAGTAACACCTACTAGAGAAATGCTTATAAGCCATCAAGAAGTTATGGAGAAAAAAAAGTTTATGGCTACTTATCAGTACATGAGAACTGATGTAAAGAAATATTCTATAGCTTCGGGATTACTTCAGTTCAGAGTGGATAACGTTTACCTAGGAGATGTCCCTACAAGACTTGTAATCGGAATGGTGTCAGAAGAAGCTGTTAATGGTAGTTATGAAAAAAATCTGTTTAATTTCAAGCATTACAATGTTCGTTATGTGAATGTTTCTGTTGATAATGAAAGTATCCCCTCAGCAGCATATCAGCTTAAATTCCATGAAGGTAATGATGCTAATACACCGTTTAAATCAAACTATATTGATGCCTATCTATCTTTGTATGGTCGCGAGAGAATAACGAATGAGATGAATAGTGGTATTTATATTTCTAGAAAAGATTTCTGTCAAGGGTATACACTATTCACTTATGATTTAGAACCTGAAGTGAAAAATGAAGATGATGGTATGACATGGCCTACATTCAAACGAGGAAATTTACGGGTTGAAATCAATTTTGATAAGAAATTACCAGAAACTGTATCTATTATACTGTATGCTAAATTTCCTCATATATTGAAAGTAGATCACACTAGAGCTGTGTATATTGCATAGTTTGCAAGTATGAGATGTATATGTTATATGTTATATGTTATGTTATATTATGTTATACTAGACCTATCATGATAGATGTATTTACGATATAATAATAATAAAACTGTGAACACAATGTTTCTATTTATTCTTTATTTTTATTATACCACCACTACAACCTAGAATATATATATATATTACATATTTATTATTATTGTTATCACCGTTACAACCTAGATATATATATTTACTACATATAATAATATATATAATAATACAAGTATATATGTTCTATAATTCTATATTTCTTACAATATATGATATATTCTATATTATAACTACATTAGTATCATCATCATCATCATATAAGTATAATTAATATAATATAATATAATAAAACCTTTTTACACCCATAATGGTTCCGGTTTGAAACCTGGAAGGATAACCTGACTCGCATACGAAATATCAGGTCCTGAAGGTATACTACGGGGTGGATGTAGTGAGGAATTAGAGGGAACCCATAATGGTTCAGCACAATACCTTGAAAGGGTTGCTTGATCGACGTACGAAATATCAGACTGTGCTTTTTTGATATTTTCTTGAAACAATAAGGTATGGTTTATTTCAATAAGGTGATGAGGTGTAAAAGGTTTCATTAACATGATATTAACAAATGAAGGAATTCAGCAAATGGTAATAAATTAAAACCCGGTGAAAAATATATACGGTGTGGAAAACAAAAAAACTGGTTTTTTACTATGTGAATGCTGGTTATGTAGATGTAGGTTTTCTCTAAGTAGCCTATCATTTACAATAGTTACTTTAAGTGTTTCTTGGCTGTTTTTATACTGCATATTCCTGATGGTAATGTTGCGTCTGTGTCCCACTTTTAATATTTTCCTGTAGTAAAGAGAGAAGAAAAAAACATCCTATCACTCTAAGGTCACTCTCGTAGATTCTATCATAACATTGACAAGGTTCATCTCTATCAAATATGATAATAATATAATAATATACTATAAATATAATAAAATAGGAGAATAGGATAGAATAGAATAGAATAGTATCATGTCAATATCCAAAAGGTAGTGTGGTACCGTCAACAAACACAATACGTTTGGAATAAACACACTGAAATGTTTTCACTAATGTTCTGTTGAAAATAGTAGAGTTAGACTTATTCCTTAAAATAGCAGTTCCTCCAGCAACTTTGAGAAAGGGGACACCGTTTTTTTGATTTTTTTCACAACTTGCCTGAACCTCTGAATCATCGGTAACAGTTGATTGATACAGTCTTAACATTGAATCTAGATTTAAAACAGCACTGGCTTTATAATTTAATCGGATACCTTTTACCTTACACACTGGTGGAGTTCCCTGAGTATTAACATTATAACAGTAACTTTTTGGTCCTGCTGAAAGGAATTCTGTAATGAAAGTGTTACTGTTAGGTAACTCATCTGTTAAATCACCGAGGAAATCTCCTAAAGGGGGATCTTCAATTGAGGGGGATGAAAGGAAAATCACCGAATCAGTATCATGATATAAGTTCCTCTCACCTAACTGATCTAAAAGCTCATATAATTTTAAACGAGCATGGGTTGTAGTGTAAGCTGCTATTATAACATTTACATTCTTGGATGATTGTACAAATTCCTCAGGGTGTTTGTACTGTACTCTAATCACCTCTTCACCCATCAGCTGTATATCCTGAACTGTAACACCTTCCGAGGTTATAAGTTTAAAGTATTCAGCTGCCTTAGTTGTATGCAATGTCTGAGTCATGTTCTCTCTCTGCCCGAATTTTCCCCAGAATGAATTCAACATTAGTTTACTTAAAGACCTCATACCAGGGTTTTTTGAAATTCTATCATGATCAAGCGACACACCTTCCTTTTCAAAATATGTGTCAATGTACTCCTGCTTACTTTCATCCGTGGTACACCATTCAGGCCATCCTGAAGATTCTTGCTTTATTTTAAGAAAAGAATCTACATAGCTGGAGAAGAGACCTCCGGACTTAGTAAGGGGATCGTATACACTAACGGATGAGAAATGAGATATTTCATGTATGGTCATAATTTTATATCCTTTACCAAGAGCAACCGTTACCTCTCTTATCACCCATGTCCCTGACAATGATCGCTGTTTCTCACTGTGTCTACACGGTGCGTATTCATCAGGAGTTATTGATTTGAATAAACCGTCATACTCCATGATGCAGGTTCTGCATAGAGGAAACAGTAGTTGACCATTGTATCTGTATGGTAATACAGGGTGAAAGAGGTTTCGAGGCGGTGCAATTCTACATTTGATAAGACCTTCATACTTACTGAGATCTAGATCACAGTGAGGTTGGGGAAGGTCCTGACCTAAAATCTTTTCAGGATGTCCTACGGGGTACGGACAGTATTTGTTTACATAAGGATAGAGAGAGGTGACATCATAGTATTTTATCTGTTCACCATCACCTTCATTAACCTTATGATAACATTTGATACAATCTGTCCGACCTCCGAAGAATGCATCGCGCGGTTGTAATGGTGATTCTATCTCAACACCTGTCATTATCTCTGCATACTCATCAGTTTTTTTAAGTTCCTTAAATTCACATGACCACATCTCTATAACAGTGTACCCTTTCCTTATTATCTCATTTCTGCGTCATCGTGTTTGCTCATACAAACTACCCATAGTCCTTCTGGATAAAGGGTTCATAGTAGAGGTTGCAAAACAACTTTGGTGACCGTGTAAGAAGCACCCATGATACTGTAGAACAGTACGAGTATCATCCTGAACAAATCCGTCAACCCCACCAGAACCTATCCTTTTTTCCCCACCTGTACGACGCGCATGTTGTACTGTGACTCCATGTTTTCTCTCATAGAAAGTTAACCTAGAAGCGACTCGTTGGAATGAATATCTACTGCATTGTAAGGTGGAAGGATTGCAACAGTGTCAGCAGGAAGAAACTTTGTTCTATAAACAAGATTGCATGCTGAAGCTATTGTAATGCACGATTCGTAAGGGTCGACACCACTTATACTTGGTACAGTGTCATCATCATCTTCACAAATACCATTTCCTGTATGGAGTAACATGCTTATAGGTTTAATATCTGATGTCATCCTTAGAAACATCTGCCTGAATTTCATACAAGCCTCCTTCAGAATTAAAACATCATTGGTACAATATTTGATGAGTTCCACCTTCATCTCAAAGAGATCTAGTTTATGGACGTTATACCAGATAAAAAAGTTTTTTCTGTTCTCAACAGACATGCTATCTGGAGAATAAAACCTGTGGTGAGGTAGAAACGGTTGCTTCACATCTTGATTTGCAGGTTTGTTAAACAGATGCGGGAAATATCCCTTATCCTCACAACGTAGATTCAATGTTTTTGGTAATTTTGATAAAGCCATTGGTAAAAAGTTTATGGAATCGAGGAATCTCATCTTATACCGAGGTACAGTGAGGTGCATAACTTTAGCACTGCAATAGATAATTTTTGGTGGCATACCATTAGCGTATAAGTACTCTTATGAATCATAACCTTAAAAATTATGACATATAACTATAGAATTCATGTTGTTCTTAGAAAAAAGCCATGAACAAAATTCAGTAACACAAACTTATCCCATGAAAGACCAAGTCTTTATCACCACAGTTAAGACAGATGTCCTCATTGTTTGAAGGGGAATAACAGAGGTCGCACGTTATTTTTACCACACAGAGATTAGGTTTATGTATCCCAGTGTCCTGCATACACTCAAAATCGAAGAATATAAATTTTCGGTGTTTCTCCTCTTCTGTATCACCCTTTTTCTTTTTATCACAGTCACTGACACTGTCAATCTTCTTCGTTTGTTCAAAGGGGTGATAGGGTGAGTTCGAATTTTTGTTTTTTAAATCTATACCTCTACCAGTAGTACCACAAGGGTCACTTCCATACAGCCCTTCACCTACTGGTCTCATGAAGCATTTATGATCCTCTTCAAAGTACCCTACACATGTGGAGCAGTACCTTTCACCACAACTGTGGTGTGAAAAACGGCGTTTCTGAACAAGTTTTTTACATCCGACACATTTCTTCATCCTATCACATAAACTACCTCCTAAACGACGCTTGTTTAGGTTCTTCAGGTGATTGGTATAGCAATCATTACCCATAAAGAACCTGTTACACTTCACACAATGCACCCATTTTTCCTGTCTTTGAGGTGTTTGGGAAGAATCAGAATGAGACTGTGTAGTATGTGTTTGGGAGGGATCAGGATGAGACTGTGTAGTATGCTGTATATGCGGTAATCTGCATATATTACAGGGTTCCGAACAATTATGTGGAATAGTATTGTAGGCTTTCCTACACTTGAAACAGAACCGGTTTCTATCAAAAAACCCTGGTAATTTTGTAATGACATCATAATGGTCATCATGGTGGAATAAAATCAACCTTCTTGAGGCCTGTATATTACCCTCAAAAATTATGGTGTCGAGATGATTCTTAGAAAACACTACAATAGAGAAATCTTTCAAACATTTTTGAAATTTTTCTAACTCTTTCATACCACAAGGACCTTTATCAACTCCTGCATCCCTCATTAAAATTAGGGCTTCTCTTCTCTGAATTTGTAATCCCCGTGTGAAGTAGGCTTTGTTAGAGCTGTTAGTCACATGAGCTCGTGCAGTAACTAATGCTAAGGCACAGCATATTTCACTATTTCTGTTCTTAATAGTGATAACTGATCTTCTAGATTTCAAAGTTTTGTTGAGGTTATGATTCTGCTCTGCTGAAAACCAGCTCCTCGCGAGGTACAACATGTGTGACATAGACATGCATGTTCTCGTTGATAGGAAATTCTCATAACCTCTGGAGCACTCGTGCAATTTCAGCTATAATAACATCAACAGTTAAAACATCAACAAACATTAAAGGAATTTGCACTGGTTAGTCTAAAACAGGATTATCTATAGTAAGACGAATCATAGCCCTTTCATGCATATGTTCTGTAACTGAAGCAATGAGGTCTCTGAAGACTCTATATAACAATCGTAAAACATTTGTTATATATAAAAATATTTAAGTCCTTCATTTGAAAAGTATACACTGTAGATGTTGTATTGAATTTTGTTGAAAGCACCTCGTTAACCTTTTCAAGCTTGTAAATATTGCTTGTGTCAGTCTCCAAAAGCTCAGTTAACCGTGTTCTTTCAAGATCCTCCTCATTACCGTTATTATCACCACCATCCCCATCAACTGTAGCTGCTGCTGCTGCTGCTGCGTCAGCATGACGTTGTGTTTCCATATGAACTTTCAGTATATCCTTCCTAGTGAACGCTTTCCCGCATGAAATACATGTATGCATGTTATTGTGTTCTTTCTGATAGTGTTTTTTCTGTATATGCCTATCAGGTTATATCTTCTGCTAAATTTCTTACCACATTTCAAACATGAATACTCAAA